>CAUYON010042623.1:0-47026 GCA_963573935.1 Arctocebus calabarensis
CACTGTGGGCCCAGTTTCCCCACGTGTAAGGTGAAGGGGTTGGACTGATCGCTAAGGTGCCCTTCTGGCTCTGACCTAAGCGCTCTCCCTTTTTTCATGAGGTAAACACTGTGCAGGGAGCGCGGGCATGGAACAAGGGACATTTGAGGACTTCCACTTTGGAAGCTGGTGCAAAGTTCCCAGGCTGTGTTTGTTTTGGTGTCATGTTTGCTGCTTCCCAACTGGCTTCTCCCATTGCTGAGAGCCAAGGGTGCTCTGGTTTGGGCCTCGGGCGGGTATGGCTGGGTGGCGGGTCAGGCGGGTCAGTGGTTCAAGGCCACCCTGGGAGCCTGGGCTGGCAGAGGGAAGTTCTGTCGCTTCTGCTTGAGCTTCCTGCCTGGAGATCTGGGGAGGGCACAGCTGGCCAGGCCCCTTCCCTGGGCAGTGCTTCTACTGACCCTGGGAGGTCATCCTAGCTTCAGGCTGGCAGACTGTGCTGCGGGGGCTGGCTGCATGTGGGAATGTGCACTTTGCTCAGGGCTCCCAAGGAGTGGGGATTTCTGGGGGATGATGTGAAGAGCCTGTGCTGATCCTAGGGTGGGATCAGGTTCCCCCACGGGAATCTGAGAAACTTGCAGGGAGGCCCTGTGGGAGCTGATCATCTGTAAGCCAGGGGGTGGGGGTCATTGGGCTGTAAATGAAGGGTGGGCAGGGAGAGGTGACATTACACACTCTACTTCCTCCAAAGCATTTTGGAGGCCTTCAAGTTCTGCTCTTCCTTTTATGGGGGAAGGTAGGCTTCCACGAAGCCACAAGCCCAGGGGATGGAGGGAGGGCTTGTTGGTCGGTAATGTGACAGTGGGACTCCCTCTATTCCCAGTCTTTTCTAGGGAGGCATTAGCGAGCTAGAAGGAGCCTAGGCAGGGAGAACAGTGGGCATGTGCCACACAGAAGGCAGTGTCAGCCACAACAAACAAGCAGAGCCTCCCAGACACACACACACAGTCTTACTAATGCGCACTCGCTGACTCACTCTCTCACACACACACACTTCCATACACGTGCCCGAAAGTATGTGCTGAGACCTCACTGTACAGCCATCCCAGGCTTCAAAATGTGGCTCCGTGGAGTTGACTCTTTGTGAAGACACCCGGTGGCCCAGCCCACATCACCTGCTGGTGCAACTTCACTTGGCCCAGGTATAGGGGAGAGAAGAGGTTCCTTGGGAGGGGAGGGACATTTTGTAAAGCTTAAAAAAAAAAAAAAAGAAAGAAAACAAAGCAAGGCTGAAGTCCTCCCACAGGCAGGCTCGTGCTCCGGGTGTGCTTTCGCAGGCCAGAAACTACAGAACTGGGAGTACTGCCAAGTGCTTTATCAAAGGAAACAGCCCGCCCAACAGCTGGAGATGGGCTCTTGCCAGCTGTGTGTGCCTCTCAGTCTCTCCTCCTTTTCTCTCCCCTTCTCCTATCTCCATCCATTCGTCCTCTGCAGCCTTGCACTTTGCATTGGGAGAGCCCACAAACGGACTTCCTTGGGCCACAGAGAGTACCATAGATGCTGAGTAACGGAGCAGACCGCAGCCCCAGCTGGATTGCAGGAGGCAGTTCTTGTGGAGGGGATGTGTTGCCCAGAAGCTGGTCTCCAGGAATTGAGTTGCAGACGCTTCAGGAGCTTCTGCTGCAGCTGGAGCCTTGGGGAGACCCAGTCTAGTAGCTCCTCCTTAGACTCCTTTTTACCCACAGCGGGAGGCGAGTGCCTGGCTGGGCCGTGTGTGTTGGCGGCAAGAGGGTGTTTTCCAGCAACCTCAGCAATTTTGCCATCCATATTCATTAATTAGTTAATTACTTGGATTCATTTCTCTAAGCTTTGGGCTTCCCAGAGCGGGAGGAGACAACATGGGGGTGGCGGAGAGCTCTAAGGAAAGGTGTTCTTCCCTTTCTGGGGCTGGGGGCATCCACTGGCAGACACTCAAAGAGAAAGGGCAAGGGGGACCTCCAGTCGCTTCACCCCTTCTCCCAGCCCTCACCAACCTCAAGCTCCCAGTTTGCCAACTAAAGTGGCCAGCACGACCCTGAAAGGGAGCTCTGAGCTGCATTTGCAGAAGCACCCCAATGGAGAATGGTGCCAATGGGGAATACCTAGTTCTGTGAGTGGCAGTGCTGGGCTCCAGTAGCTGAAGGCAGCAGCCCCATCCAGGGGAGGCCCAGGGCCTTTATTCTTTTCCCTGACCACAGCCCACACCCCTTGCCTTCGTCGAGCTATGGGGATGGCTCAAGGCAAACCTAACACTGCTCTTGCCAGCCTGGCCACGTCTCAAGGGTAGGGCCCCTGATACATTCATCTCTATACCCCAATGCTTGCCGTGTGTTGGGGGGCTTAAGTAATGTCTGGTGAGTTGGACTCTGGGGAAACTCACTTTAAAGCTTAGATTCTTACCAAGCAGAAGGCAGTAACTTGGTCTGTGTGTGTTCCCCAAGATTGCCGTTTGAATTTATTCTTTTTTTTTTAATTGTTGAGGATTCATTGAGGGTACAAGAAACCAGGTTACGCTGATTGCATTTGTTAGGTAACGTCCCTCTTTGAACTTATTCTTTAGCAGAGTTTGACTGAGTATTGGTGAGATGGCAGCACCATGTTGGTTGCTATGGGGGTTACCAAGAGGGGTGGGGCCACACACTTAGATAATATTAGCTTCTGGCATCTGGTGGGCATTCTGCCCATCCTCCCTCTCTTTTCCAGCTCCCTCCCACCATCATGGTTCTTCTCCCCAAGCCAAGCTTTTGGATCTTCCCTCTTACCCCTTTATTTCCTTCCTTGAGGCTTCTTCTACACACAGACATGTTCATATGCTTAGTTACAAGTGGCCCTAGAGTGTAATGAGCACAGGCTTTGAAGCAAGACACACCTCAGTTTGAATCCCTAGTCAGCCACTTTCTATTCTTGGTGTGTCTTGGAGTAAGTTATTTTGCCTCTCTTAGCCTTAGATGCTCCCTCCCTCTGCATCTTGGGAATGACACAAATAATGCTGACCCCGTGGGTCTGGGAGGGCCCATAGAGATAGCACGTACACTGCATATGAAGTGCTTTGGACCATGTTGGGCACAAACTAGGGACTCAGTGACTGTTAGATGCTGGAGTTCATTACTGTGGCCCTGTGTATGTGGTACGTGTGATGATTGAGAATGTCTATCACATACAGCTGGTCTGCTAGGACTGACTAGGTAGGCCCTGACCAGGTCACTTAGAAGACATTTTAGCAATTCTATTTGTCCAGCTCTGCTAGTCACAATCCTGCGTGATTCGAGGTGCAGAAGTCAAGAGTCTAAGGCACAGCTCAGCTCCTTAGCCCGGAGTCCGGCCCTCCCAGGTAGGGCTTCCCCATAGGCCATAAGACAGACCAGACTGACACCTGGGCATAGGGCCAAACATCTTCTTGGGAGCTCTACCTTCTCAACTTCTTTGGTCTCTGGTTCCCTGGCTTCCCTGGCATGAGTACTTCTTTGTCTCACCTGTCTCCCCCGCCCTAGGCTCCAACACACATGCCCTTGCCATTTTCCCCAGAGTATGGTCAACCTTGATTAAGCGTATCTGAAAGGACCAGGCCAGGACATCCTGCCCTGTTTATGACCATCTCCCTGAAGGGAAGGGTGTGTGTGAGCCTGAAGCCCTGAGGTGCCAGTTCCTCTGTAGGTGACATCAAGATTCCTCATTCCTGGTTCAAATACTGATGACTCCACCTTCCTTCAGCAGCAGCCTCTGATGTTAAGCAGTTAGAGGGACGCTGACATGTTTATTTTCACATCTGTGATCTAGGTCTTCACGAATGGGGGTTTGTGGGGCTTGCCCCCTCCAGTTCCCTTGCAGGGGCACTTCCGATGGTTGGCACCAGCAGCATGTCAGCTGCAAGGAGCAAATGGTGTAAGGAAAGAGATTCCAGGTCTTCTTTGACTATAACTGATTCCTTATTTCCTCTCCTTTCCCAGTTTGGGAGCATTTGTTGCTGTCTGAAGGGCCTGGCAGTGCCAAGACCACAATAAACAGCTTGTCCAGTACACACAAGCTCTTTGGACCCTGAAATGTCAGCTGGCCAACTGGCTCACAGCTAGCCCCTGCTGCGTGCCTTTTGCATCCGGCCCCAACAATGCCACTCAGCACTTGTAGAGCCATGTGTCATAGCAACAAGGCTGGCGGGGGGGGGGGGGGCCCACAGTGACCTGGTCTGAGCTCTGAGAAGCCAGGCCCGGAGTCCACACATAGGGTCCCTAGTAAAAATTGCCGCCTTAGGGACCCAGCTTTGCAGTCTTAGAACAGAAAAGTGCCTCCCCCAGCTCCAACTCAGTCCTGGCCCCACAGGCACCAGACAGCCAGACTCCCTATGCCCCATATGGCTGAACCACTGACTGGTGGTGAATAGAAACATCTCGCCCAATGAAAACTAATGGGTTGTGGGGCACGCGCCTCCAGGGGGTGCAGACTGAGCACAAAGGGCAAGAGAGGAGAGGGAGCAGCAGCAGGGTCTGGCGGCAGGAGTGCCAGGCCAGGATCCAGGAAACCTGGGCTCTGCTCCCAGCCCCTGCCACCAACTCCCTCCGCGTCCTTGAGCAAGATCGCCCAGAGGGCGGGAAACAGGCGCAGGGCCAAGACCTAGTCTAGGAGAAGATGAGCTGAAAAATCTTGTTCATGCATTCAGGAGGCGGAGGTGGGGTGTTTAACCAGGAAAACATTTCACTGAAGACCTACATAATTGCCTTGCATGCATCTTGACTAGCAAGGGAACCAAACTCAGGTGCCCAGGGGATCAATTAGAAAATAGGGGACCACTTCTTCTAAAATGTCTGCCCTTTGACTTGGTTGGGAGACCAATCGGCAATGATCCCTACTGCCAGACTGAGGGCAGAGGGCACAGTTGTTAGCCCTGGGATTGTCCTCCCTTTTGCCTTTTAAGGCCACTTCTCAGCTTCTCTGGGGTGTGATGTTTGTCCCTAGTCCTAGGAGTTTGTATGGAAAGGACATCTCCCAGCTCACCACCCCAGGCACCTGTGCCTTAGTACCCTGTTGTCCAGAGACCCACATTATGGTGCAAGCTTCCTCTCAGGACCCTCTTTGACATCTCATCCCTGAGCTTCCCCTGCCTGGTGGCAACAAATCTTCTATTTATCTGGCTTTATATGCTCAGTTGAAACTCATGGGGTGCAGTAGCCTTCAATAGCACAAAACACAATCCAGAGACGCTAACAGTGTCTGGCACAGAATAGATTCCCAATAAATACTGGTCAGATGAATTCAGGCTAGAATCAACTCATGATACTCTTGACTGCATTTAATGATAGAAATTTCAGGCTTTATAGTAAGGACCAGTTTGGGGGCAGGAAGAAGCCTGTTTTAAGACCATGCAAAAAACAGCAGGGGGGCAGCCACCCTCCGTGTGTGGATGGAAGGTAGGGTGTATCTATGGTGTCGGGGGTGGGGGGTGCGGGGGAGGAGGATGTCTGGGAAACAATCCAACATCCATTCCAGCCTGAGAGTCTCAGACACTTTCCAGTGCAGGAAGGCCCCACGGTGGTGTCTAATTGGCTTTCTGGTTGTTCTCTGACCTACTGAAGGCCCAGTGTGGCAAATTTGGGGCTGGGCTGAGCTTTCGCAATCTCTACTGGAGCTTTGGGCAGCTGTTGGTTTTCAACCAGGTGTCAGTTGCTGGAGAGGACCTTGGATCTGAATAGTGTTGTCTAAGGGAACAAGGAGGGTCTTGCTAGGATCTTCACATGTCACTCATACCTCAGTGTGCCCCCTGTGTCCCATTGGTTCGGGGGCTCTGGGAACTGTGATCTGGCCTTCTCAGCTTCCCTCACCAGGGTGAGTGAAAAAGAGTGGCCCAAGAGGAAAGAACAAATAGAGGAAAGGTCTCCGGTCTGTTGACGTTATAAGTGCTATTGATTTTACAAGATTTTTCCATTGGGAGGACAGTAAACTGACCTCGTTTTGCTGCTGGCTCGGGCTCTGACGCCACTGTCTAGGCCATGAACTGAGAATCCGAGAGGCTATGGCTTTATCTCAACACATACTTGATAGTCACCACTCTCCTCAAGGCCAACCAAGCTGGGTCTCTTGGGTGGGATGTGTGGCAGGGTGTGGGTGGTTCCCGGCATCTCAGCTCCTTCCACCTTTCCTCAGGGACATTGTGTGACCGTGGGCCCAAGCACTCTCAGATCTTGTTGGACTTGGACATCAGTAGGAGGCTTTTCAAGCAAGAAGGATCGTAGAAATAAAGCTCAGCTCAGACAGGAAGAGGATGGTTGAAAGAACATTGAACTATGATTGGTGACTTGGGCTTGTGTCTCAGCTCTGCCACTAATTATCTGTCTGATTTCAGGCAATTTATTTCCTCTATCCTGGTCTCAGTTTTCTGTTAAGTGATAGGTAGACGTCCTTTCCAGTCCTAAAATCCAGCAGGCTTGTGAAAGATATAGACAGAAGTTAAGAAGGAGGAGAAGAATATCAAGAAAAGAGGAAGGGGCAAGAATTAAAAATTCCAAGAGAGTACAGAAGGGGAGAACTGGAAGAGGAGAGGTGTGCTACACTGGGGTGTAGTGGGAGTGGCCCCAAGTGGGAATGTTCCCAATTCTATCACTAACTGAGCTGTATGACCTTAGGCCAGTCACTTCTCCCCTTTGTACCTTATTCAAGTGGGAGGAAAACAGGTTAGGCAGCCTCTTCCCACCCATGCCAAACAGTTAGGGAATAGATCCGGTGCTCAGTGGTGTGACATGGACAAAATGTGCATTTGGATAAGGGGAGGGTGATGGTGGCTGGTGGGCTAAGGCCTTACCTAAAGGGCAAAGGAGCAGAGCAGAGGCTCCAGGCTTAGACAGACCTGGATAGAGTATTGGCTCTGTCCCTACCTGGCTGTGTGACCCTGGGCAAGTCAGTTTCCTCACCCATGAAAAGAAGGAATTAAACTAGTTGATGTTCAAAGCTCCTTTCATCTCTCTGAATATATAAGAAAACAAAACACAACAAAAAGAAGCCAGAGATGCCAAGTAAGCCAAAGGGGAAAATTGTGCATTCAACGAAGAAACCAGCTGGTGTGGGTCAGGCACTTATGCCAGGAGTAAAGAAGAATGACATTCTCAGAGCAATAGTGGGTGGGGGAAGGGAGGCAGTGATGCTGAGGAGAGGAACGAGAAGGGAAGGAAAAGGCAAGGCAAGGTCATGTCAAAGGCGTGATTGGAAAGGACATCCATACATGTTTGGTGAGAGAGGACTTGGTTGCCTCCAAGTATGCTGGGGAGAGAGAAGCCACCACCCAGCAGGGAGGTCTCACTTGGGTCTCAGAATCAGAGAGTAAAGATGACAGTGAGTGCTTGCAGCAGACTCACTGAAGGAAGGACCCCACTGGAAGGTGACAAGCTGCAACACTTTCAAATTGGCAGGCTTCCTTCTAGTGGGGAGAGTGAGGTCAAAGGCCCACCCATAAATCTTTGGTACTCGGATTTCATACATCACTGATACCTGCCCAGACCCAGAGATACAGTCTGCACAGAGGCCCTGAGAGGGAATTCAGGCTGGCTGGGGTCACATGATAATTTCGTGGCAGGGCCAGGAGCAAAGTTGATCGCTGTCCTTATTCAGAGCCCAGTGCTTATGTGTGACTCCTGCCCCATCTGTTGGATGCTCTTGAATCAATCCCTAATGGGAATGTTGGCCTGTTTGGGGGGGAAATGAAGCGTAGGAAGACCAGTTCCAGGTAACTGAGCCTCTAAGGACCTTGCATGAGCTGTACTAGATAATGCCTGGTGGGCCCTTGCATGCTTGGCAAGGGGCAGTGAGGGCTGGGTGAGGATGAAGAATGTGGGTTCTGGAGTCAACTGGATACTCAAATGTCAGCTCTAGCTGTGTCACCTTGGGCTGGTCACAACCTTCCTTAAGTTTCTGCTTCCTCATCTGTCATCTGCACTTTTTTTTTTTTACATAAGGCTATGTGAACAACACATGAAATCATGCATGAAAAGTGCTTGGCACAGTGCCTGGTACATAATAAGCTCTCAATAAGTAGTAGCTATTATTATTGTTATTACTCTTATTGTTACTGGTAATAAATGAAGCAATTTCTGATCTTTCTTGCCAACCTCCCTCTTCCCTCTTCTCTCGCTTGCTTTGGAGTCTTGCCACATGTTTAGTTGCTGAGTCTGGGGCCTCCGAGACCATCACAGAGGTCTCAAACCTCTGTGATGAGACCAGGTTTCTCAGATGGCCTCTCCAAAGAGTCCCAACCCTCTCCCAACCTGCCTGCCAACATGGGGCCCCAGCAGCGGGCAGAGGGAGTGAGACAGAGACAGGTGGCAGGGGCCAACAAAATGAGGCCATGCATTGCCACCCTGTCACCAGTTCCCTGGCAAGGTCTAACAAGGTCACCTTTTGCTTCTAATTTCCTTCTTTGGGGAGAGGAGGGTTGAAATGCAGCCCAGAGGAAGCATTTACATGAAAGCAAGGGCTTTGCCCCCACAGTATAGGAGAGACACTCTCTCCAGTATTTTTCAGACCAAGAGACATTCCAGCCAAGAGCAATGTCATCACCTTGTACTTGAGCAGAGCTGTTAGATCCATGCAGTGTGTGGTGGGCCTCATTCTACAGCCCCTGGGAACCCTCAATTCTGGGGAGGGAAGCCCAGGTTTCTTCAGGTGAGGAGGCTCTTGGGTGTGGCCTTGTAGAGAGAGCCAATTGCTTGTGCTGGGAAATTCAGAGGGTACCCCAAACTGCTCCCAAGACTCTCATCCCTGGGGAAAAGGTGGGGACACCAGAGCAACTCGGTGGCACTAGGCCAGGGAGGACTGAAATCACATTCTAGTGTGCAGGTCCAAGAGATGAAACAGCCCAGCCCATTCTCTGGGTTGAGAGGTGAAGGGGAAAATGGTTGGAAGAGCAGACGGGTAGGGCCTGCCGTACCTAGAGGTGGGGCAGGCAATTGTCTATCTGGCAAGATTTCAGGGGCCCCAAAGCAGACTCCACCCCAAACATCTTCCCCAGCACATGTAGCCTAACAATGGTGTGTTTCTCGAGCACATGCTGGGTGTTCCGCCTTGTGCTCAGCCTCTGTAGAAAATTGTCAAGTTCAGTCATTACCCCCCAGAGTCCCTTCCTCTTTAAAGCTTTGAAGGGGAGAGCTCGAGGTCAGGGCTGGGAAACCAGGGTCATTCCCAAACAGTACAGCAGCGTGAGAGGGAGAGAGTAGGCAAAAGGCTGGTGAAGGAAGGCCTGAGGGTGACAGGATGGGTGGTGAGGGGATGAGGGTGGGGCAGAAGATGTTCTTAAGCGGGGTGGAGGTGCACAGGAGACCAAATGTGGCTAAGGGCCAAGCCCTGGGGCAGAGACAGAAATTGGGAGAGAGGAAAGGGGCAGGTCTTAAGCACACTGGAATTTTTTTTTTTTTTTTTTTTTTTTTTTTAGAAGAGGGCTCTACCAAGTCCCCCGAATGAGTCCTGGGGGACAAAATAATCCCTGATATTTCTCCAGGGTCTTGCTTTATGCAGAAAGTGTACTTTCACTAGTGGGCCGACCCAGAGGCTCCCTTTCTCTCACTCTCTCTTTCTGTCTTTCTCTTTCTCTCTTTTCACTTTCTTGTGTGTGCGCGTGCACACAGGATCTGTAATTTTCACAACAGTCCTGCCAAGGTGAGTAGGGTGGAGTTAATTACCACCATTTGACAGATGAAGAAACTGAGACACAGAGAAATGAAGTGATATGTCCCATGGTACAGGGACTGGCAGAGATGGGACCAGAACTTTGGACTCCCAGCTCACAGGGCAGTAACTGCCAGAATTGGCCTAATGAATATGAAGAGTAGACAGCCACCTCCACAGTGTAACTTGGGGAACACCGGGGAGGACCTCTACCTCATAAATCTCTCTCTCTCCCCACTCACCAATACCTGAAATGTCACTCTTTGAAGATTCATTCTTTCCGATTAGCGTTGTGGCCCCTGTTGTCACCTGAAAGGGTATGGGGAGAGGGAGGAAGAAAAAGTAGGGAAGGCAAGGGACGGCATCTGAGCACCTCAGAATAATGTCTGGGAGTGTGCGGAGGAGAAGGCATGGGCGAGGAGTGGGGCAGAGTAGGGCAGGGGGTGTGTTCACAGTGGAGGGAGGCAGTGCTGGCAAGCGTCCCCCTTTTGCATAAGGAGGGGAGGAGCTGTGTCAGAGTGAATGCTGCCGCAGCGCTGAGAAGGAGGGGGGGCAAGTCTACTCAGAAGTCGGGCGCTCTAAAGGGTGACTGCACTGAGCCTTGGACAGAGGTTGGGGGAGGACGTCCATGTGGCCTTGGCAGAGGGGGAGGGCCATGGCGAAGTGGCTGGACAAGGAAGCAGGTTGGCCTAAGAAGCTGGAATTGTGGAGGGGCGGGGTGGAGTGGGGGGAGCTATTCAGGGAGCTGGCCTGGAGCCAGGGGCCAGTCCCAAGGGGGTGAGCAGAGGCTTGAGTGCTCTAGGCCCCATTCCAGCTCCTGACCTTGACTCACCGTGCAACTTGGCACTTTTCCTACCTCAGCCCAGACACCCATCAGGTCTCTGCTATCTTGACTTCTCGTTTTCTGTAAACCGGTGTAAAATTTACTCCCCTGGCTCCTCCTCCTAACTGGCCCTCCCCTTCTTACAACCCTGTCCCTCCCACCCCCAGGCCCCAGTCCAGCATCCTGCAAGCATCTTGTGCCTCACAGAAGTTCTTGCTCACAGTCTTCGTTCCCAGACCTGCTTCTCTCAACACAGGCTGCCCCTCATAGTGCAGATACGACTTTTTGGTTGTGAGAACAAGGGCCTGAAGCGCTCACCTAACCCTTGCCTTAGACCTCTCAACTCAGTATAGCTATAAACAGTTGCATATGAGGAGATCAAGGCTGAAACTGTTAGAACCGGCAGCAACCTTAGAGGTCACTTTTGCTATTCATTCATTCAGTTATTGCATTTGTTGAGCATGTACCATGTGCCAGATACCATTGTAGGCACTTAGGATATAGCTTCTGACTTCATGGAGCTCCTATTGTAAACAGGGGTATCATTCATCAAGTAAGCACCCAAACAAATTTACAGCCCCAACCCTCTCATTTTACATTTAGGAGAAATGGGGGCCCAGAAAGGTTATGGGACTGATCGAGGTTGTTCCTCTAGTCAGGGGCAAAATGAGGCCAGCACTCAGATTTCTTGACTATTACTCCAGTATTCTTTTTGTCATGTTCTATACAGAATCTAGCACAAGTGTGAGAGCATAGTATTTATCCCTATACATAGAACCATCCTTACCTAGAGTCAGAGTAGGCAAGATCGGAAGATCATTGATTAAACAATTTACCCCTTTCTGCCCTCCCCAACTTGTTCTCTCCCCATACCCCTCCATATCTAAAGTTATAGCATTGGCTCGCTGCCTGTAGTTCAAGTAGCTAAGGTGCCAGCCGCATACACCAGAGCTCGTCAGTTCAAATCCAGCCTGGGCCTGCCAAACAACAATGACAACTACAACCAAAAAATAGCCGGATGTTGTGGCAGGTGCCTATAGTCCCAGCTACTTGGGAGGCTGAGGCAAGAGAATTGCTTAAGTCCAGGAGTTGAAAGTTGCTATGTGCTGTGATGCCACAGCATTCTACCCAGGGTGACTGCTTGAGGCTCTGTCTCAAAAAAAAAAAAAGAAAGAAAGAAATTATAACATTGAGGCCAAGCATGGTGACTCATGACTATAATCCTACTGTTTTGGGAGGCTGAGGCAGGAGGATTGCTTGAGGCCAGGAGTTGAAGCCCAGCCTGAGCAAGAGTGAGTCCTCATCTCTACAAAAAAATAGAAAAACTAGCCGAGTGTTGTGGCAGGTGCCTGTAGTCCCAGCTAGCTATTCGGGAGGCTGAGGCAGGAGGATCACATTAGTCCAGGAGTTTGCAGTGAGGTATGATCATGCCCCTGCACTCTAGCCTGGGTGGCAGAGTGAGATCCTGTCTCAAAAAATAAAAAATAATTATAGTATTGATTAAAATTTGGGGGGTGAAAGCCCCTGTGATCTGACTGAGGAAAATCTGTTAAACCACTATCTGCCATTTACACAAACAAATTTCTTCAATTTGTCCTTTAGAACTGGCCCAAAGGCCAGGTATGTTTGATTTTCTAGACAGAGAATGGGAGTCTCCCTTAATGAGGGCACTGCTAGGGAGGGAAGAATCCCCTTCTAACTCCCTGCAGCCATGGGCCCCATGAAACTCCAGGCAGCGGGAGGGCACAGGTGGCCTGAGGGGACAGGCAGCAGGAAGATCCCTGACAAGGAAGCAGGAAGGTTCTGAAGACAGACTCCCACTTTACACTTTAGCCTGGAGGCCAGCACTGTAGACACTATGATTGGTGACATTTTGTTTCAAAATACATGTTTACATTTGGTCTTTCCTTATGCTGGATTATACTGAGTCCTTTGTCCCTTCCCCAGCCAGTCTGGATAGCTTACACTTACTTGCTATTGCTGAGTAGCCTTCCCTGAGAATGGTCAAGCAGCTGCCCTTAAACGGTCTGCCAGTCTCTGAATTGAAATGCAGATCCATCCCATCCTGGCATTCTAGGGGGGCTCTCTATTCCAGGGAATTCATTGCCTTGGGAATCTTTTAGTCAACAGAACGAGTCCCTGCCCAAGAGCTTCTCTACCTGAACCCTGTTAAAGATACTTTTAGATTCCCCTTCAGCTGTGATAAAGGGAGTCCACTGGGAAAGGAACATTGGTGCGGGTTCAGTTGCTACCTAACATGCAGCTGTGCCTGGAACTCTTCTTACGACAAAGCACAATCTCCCGCTAGAGACAGCCTAGTGCTTTAGAATCACAGACCAGGGATTCTCATCCAACCTCTGCCACTTACTAGCTATGCAACTCCGGGCAAAGTTATTTAACCTCTCTGCGCCTTAGTTTCTTCATCTACAACACGGTCCCAGTCATGATATGATATAATACACAACTCCTAAGACTGCTGACAAGATTCAAAAGGGTAATGTGTCAAATGTTCTTAGCACAGTGCCCACTAAGTAATCTGTGCATGGGAGCTACTGATGTTATTATTTGGACCAGATGAGGCTTTGAGATCTCCCAGTGGTAGGTCAAGACCTAAAAGCTGTCCATCTTGCCCTGTTGTTCAATTGAGATTTTCATAAATCAGATTTGCTTAAAGCAAGGCCCACCTGCAGGGCATTCCCTTCACTAGTGACTCATGGGTGGGATGCATTTCACCCACCTATTTTAAGCTGTTCTACATTTTCTTCCCCTTGATGTGGTTGTGTTTACACAGGGGAGGACTATCCCAGTCAAAACAAGATGAAAATACACTGCTGGCTGGGAGCCCCAGGCTAACTGGTTTCAGGTCCTCTCTCAGCTGTCAACGCCTCACAACAGGGCCACAGGGGTGGGGGCATCCCCAGCCCTACTGCCTCCCCCTATCGGCCCAGCATTGCCTGGTGTCAGGCAGTTGGCTCTGTCACCTAGTAAAGCTAGAGCAGTGGTTCTCAACCTTCCTAATGCTGCGATGTATTTTCATTGTTACAAAGGGGTCTCGACCCACAGGTTGAGAACCGATGAGCTAGAGGGAGCCCCAGGGCCGAGGTTTTTCCAGAGTTTTACAAGGGCAAGAAGGAGGGGTGATGAGGGGTAAGGGCCACCCTGGCCAACTCTAGTGTGAGTATTACGTCTGCTGCCAGAGCCACCTGGTGAACAGGCAGAAAAGGCCACTGCCAACAGAGAGTGGCAGAAAACGCCAAGAGAAAGCTTCCCCAGTGACCTGCCCTTCTGCCCAGAACTTCTCCCACTAGACTTCTTTGGGTTAACAGAAGGCTCTTGGTCAAAAGAAATTACCCCAGGAAAGGAGAATTCATCAATCCCTATCAGCCATTGACTCCGCCTGGGGTTCCATTTCTCAGCTGTGCCGCCTTATAAATGAGGCAGTAAGGCCTCATGAGGATGCATGGGGGGCATGTTTTGATGAGCAAGCAAACAGAATCTCCTGGACAGGTTGCATTTAAGATAAACATCCCCAGTATGTTCAAGGCAGCCTGCTGCTCCTCACAGCATCTTCATAACAGCTTGCTTTTATTTCCCAAGAAGAGAAGGAGAAAACAATCTTCTTTGCATCAACTCGACTGCTCTTAGGCTACCCACTCAGACACAATTTGGTTTCTTGCCAACATGTCTTGAATATTTGGGCACATTTGCCTCTGTTCTGAAAGCCCAAGGCCATCAGGTAACCACAACCCATCCTGATGCCCCATCCTAAGCAGCACCCCCACCTGTTTATACTTAGCCAGCCTGAGTGACTTCTCCCAGAAGCCCCACTATTTGGACCAAGCTGAACCAGGTTATCAAATTCCTCCCCTGAGAAAAACTAGATAGTTCCCCATCTGAGAAAGACTTTCCATTTTAACAGGGTTACCTCAAGACTTCAAACTTAAGGGTGACATTAACAATGAAAATTTCCTTTATCTTGGTGAATGTTGGGGTGTTTTTAGTCTGGATGGGTTTTTTGTTCCCCAACTGCATCATTCCAGTTATGTGGCTATCACTTACTCAGAGAATCAGGCCTGCTAGCCCTAAATCCCTTTTGATATTGGTGCCAACTGAGACTTGGCTGCCCTGCTCCTGGGCTTCACCACCCTCTTCTGCTCCCTGTGGGTGACCTATTCCCAACTGACCTAGCACCTTTAGCTAAAGATGGAAACTGACCAAAGTTCCAGGATTAGTGGAGGACCGGGAGCACACACATGGGTAAATTATCCCTTTTATTGAAGACGTTGGGCCTCACTTCCATGTCATTAGTGGCCACTTACTCAATTAAACTGTGTGTTTGTGTTTCCCAAGTATGTTTGATTTTCACAGGTCTTTTATGTTTCTAATTGCAGAGTTTCTCTCAAACGATTGTCCCCAAATTAAAATGTTAACAGAAGGATAATTCATGAATTGGCCTGCAGTTCATCTCCACGGGGGCCATTAGTAAAGTCCTAACACTTAGACAACCCTTTTCTTTATTTATTAAGCACATATTTACTACATTCATACTGTGTGCCAGGCACTGGTCCAAGCCCTGGGCATCCAGTGGTGAATAAGACAAGCTCCTGCCCTCTCAGGCTACTCTAAGAGGCTAATCGATGCTCACTTGAGACCTTGCACTGCCCATTTGCATCATGGTCCAATCTGGCTTTGCCTTCAGCCCTGCTGGAAAGAATGTAGCCACTGATTACTGGGTGTTTGTACCATAGAACAGGCTGTTGAGGTAGAAATGTGCCATTTAGAAGTGCTATGTGCAGGCTGGACTTGGGGGCTCACACCTGTAATCCTAGCACTCTTGGAGGCCAAGGCAGGTGGATTGCTTGGGCTCAGGAGTTAGAGACCAGCCTGAGCAAGAGCGAGACCCAGTCTCTACTAAAAGTAGAAAAACGAGCTGGATATTGTGGTGGATGCCTATAGTTTTAGCTACTCGAGAGGCTGAGGCAAGAGGATCACTTGAGCCTAGGAGATTGAGGTTGCTGTGAGCTATGATGCCACATCACCATACCCAGGCCAACAGAGTGAGACTCTGTTTCAAAAAAAAAAAAAAAGTGCTATGTACAGAGATAGATTGCCTAGAAAGACCTTTAGGAGAGTAATTAAAATATAGATTCCATTTTAGCATGAATTCCTCAAACTACCCAGTCCCCATAAGAAATATAGATAATGTGTGAAACCATGGGAGCAAAAATTGGAACTGGACAGAGGTTAAAAACACTAAGACTTTGAAACAGCATTGAAAGGGCCACTCATGTGGGGAGCCATTTTTCCAGCTTTGCTTAGGGACCAGGGCCCTAAACCTAGATTCTCATCATAGAGTGTATCACGTTCTCATCCCCCGCTTTTTTTTACTCTCCAAAGAACTCAGCTATGGCACAGGGTGTCTATAAAGTCTGGACACCTAGGCAAAAAAAATATTTATAATATCATCAAGCACATCTTCAATCTGAAAAAAAAATGATATCTATTTTTTCACACCTCAGGGTATCCATAAACATATACACTTTGTGGAGGCGGGGCATTATTCCCATTTCAGGGAGTGAGGATCCAGCAGCATAGGGTGTCTGGAGGTCTTCTGTGCAGTCCTCCACTGGTTAGTGGCCAAGGCGGAAAGGAACTCTGGCCTTCTCCTGTATTTTCTTCCCACTTGACCAGCTCCATTTAGAATGGGTGCTGGAGTGACATTTCTCAGGACATAACTCCCTTCGCATGTGCATCAGGGAAATGTATCCATCCCTCACTTCTCATTCCTGTCCTCCCAGGGCTCAGTACCAGCTCCATGAACCAAGCGCATCATTGCAGCAGCCTATTGTAGGGAAATCACCCGGTGACGTGACAGATACCTTCTGGGTTATCTCCCAGCTGTGCTCCAGGCCCTGGTTCCCCAAGATGTCCCAGAGTATCTGTGAAACTCTTCTTCTCCACTGCTGAGCTAGTAATGGTACTTGGCTATTCCTCAGTTTCCATATTTACTTTAGCTCTTCTACAACTCTGTCAACAAACTCCATGGTATTATTAGTTTTACCAAATAACAGGATGTCAGAACTTTTGACCAGGATTCATTAGTTTGCTGTGAGAGCTCTGTCCCAGGACATAAGGACTAGTGTGGTTTTTTTTTTTTTTTTTTTTTTTGAGACAGAGCCTCAAGCTGTCACCCTGGATAGAGTGCTGTGGCATCATAGCTCACAGCAACCTCCAATTCTTGGGCTTAAGCGAGTCTCCTGCCTCTGCCTCCCAAGTAGCTGGGACTACAGGCGCCCGCCACAACGCCCGGCCATTTTTTTTTTTTTTTTTTTTGGTTGCAACCGTCATTGTTGCTTGGTGGGCCCGGGCTGGATTCAAACCCGCCAGCTCAGGTGTATGTTGCTGGCGCCTCAGCCCGTTGAGCCACAGGCACAGAGCCTGTTTCTCTTATTTTTTAAGATGTAAGAGCTTTGGCGAGAACTCTTTCCCGGTCAGGCCCGCTGTGCTCTGCTGTCTATAGGTCTTTAAGTCCACTCATGTCCGCAGAGGCTCCGCCCACAAAGACCTGAGCACTTCTGTCTTTGCTTGGTGATGTGAAGACATCTATCAAGAAACTAATGCCAATTCTTCGAATTTTGCAGTTTTGTGTTTTATCCTCACAGTCTTGCCGTGCCCTTTAAAAGAAGTCTGTACTTAGTAAGGTGGCTTAGGTGTTTAACGTTGTCAGCAAGGGTTGGGGGATGGTATTTTAGGCTGGCACTAAAAATTTTCAGGCTTTTGACCCAAAATAGCTTTCTCTTTCAACCCAACCCCTAACACTGACTGTCTCAAGGAGCAAGAACAGAGGTTAAAAGGGTCACTGTGTTGCTGGCAGGCAACCAGGAAGTTCAGGCCTTGGGGGGAAGCATAACGTTTGTTTATTTAAGTCCCAAATCTAGCAGGCCATGTAAATTAAACATTAAAAGAAAAGAAAATATCGAAACACAGGCCGGGTATGTACAACAGAAAATAGCAAAGTACCCTCCTGCTCCATCTTAGGAGAGGGGAGTCGGTGAGCACTGAAGACAGCCTCATTGCTGGGGTTGGGGTGAGGATCGGAGGGGCAGAGGGGGTCCAGGCTTGGATCAGGGTGGGGGTCGGTATGTTTTCAGAGCTCCTGGCAAGTCTTTGTAGTTAGTCCCAGCAGGTTCTTGAAGGGGAAATGAGTCACACCCCTCCAGTTTGGTCAACCCATGTTTCACCAGGTGGTGACAGCCATGGGGCTGGAGGAGAGCTGGCTCCTGTAGAAGGGAGAAGGGGCTGGTTCATTGACCAAACTATACTGTTAGAGAGAAACCAACCCCTTCCCATTCTCTCCTCTGGGCTCTCTCTTTCTGACTGTGAGGCCCACCCTCCCTGTCCCCAAACTGCCAAGATGAGAGTTCCCCCTGACACCTGTAAAATGTCTTAGAAGGATTCTGCTCCTTAGAACAGAGAGGCAAAATCTGCCAAAATTTAGGCATAAATCGTAGCAGATTAAGGGGTGTCCCTCTAATAGTAGCTCTTACTCACATTTTGATGAAGCTTTCAGGAAGGAGAGAGAAACAGATGGCAGAATGAACAGCAGCCCCAGAATAAGCCAAACCTCCTCAGAATGCGTTATATACAAAGTGGGTCTCAGTGTCCCTGGCACCACAAGGGGTCTTTAGGCAGACTGTTTCTTGCTTCTCACCTTTAGGCCAGTGGTTCCTAAAAGTGATTCCACCAACTGGTGCCGGAAGAGCTGCATCCAAATCACCTAAAAATTATCCTTCTCCAGTGCATGAGATCTACTAGGGCTGGAGGCCAGAACATCTGTTTTCCACAAGCTTCCTCAGGTGATCCTGGTGTTAAGAATCTCATCTAGAGCCATGTTTTTGCCTCTGAAGCCCACTGTCAAGGTTTACTTGCTGTGTCCCCAGTTGTCTGGCTCCTGACCACTCTGTGGAAAGTAATGATAATTTAGGTCTTAAATATTTAAGCTGATAGTGGCTGAAAGTGGCACTTTTCCAGGGCTATTTACATTGGAAAGGAAACTTTTCTGATTCTCCAGTGTGTAAAGAATTCCAGGAGAGCCAAAGGCATGCCTGTGATGGTGACATTTGTAGGGACCATGTAGCTTGTCTAGACAACAGCTCTGAGAGGGATTTTTTTTGTCAGTGCCTTTCCGATCACACTTCTCAGGTCACAGAGGGCATCTATGCTAGGACTGGCTCTCATTAGAACTGTCCTCATGAGGAACTTGTTGGAATCCTTGCCGAGGCATCCATGTGACTGACTGTGCACAAATGGTGCTTGTTTTTATTTCACTTTCATTTAACAGAGGCCGTTATAATGTATGATCGGCATCTTTGAAAGCTGCGATCCTAGCAGTGCCAGGGACTTCCTGTTTCTGGTGCGCAGGGTGAGGCTTCAAGCTGTTTCTCCCTGTGTCCAGGTGAAGTCCTCTCCAAGCTTCCCCTAAGGTCCTGTCACTCGTGACCCTTATACAGTACACAGCCATCTCTGATGTCAGAGAGAGCAGAGACCGTGGCATTTGGCATTCTGGCCCAGCCTACAGTCCCTGTCTTGCTATCTTGCTATGTCCTGGGGTCCTACTATCCCTTTGGGGTTAATGGAGAAGCTGGCAACAGCGTAGAAGGTGGATTGCCCCTCTCTGCCTATCTCTATGAATTAGACTGTGTTGAAAGGCTGGAGAAGGTGTTTCCACAAACGAGTGTGTGCTTCTGTGCTTCTCTTTCTTCCTGGTAAGGTGTGTGTATTCCTTGTCAACAATTCTCAAACCTGAAGGGAAACCTTTCTCAGCCCCTCTCAGCACTGCTTTGCGGCCTCTGGCGCTATTCCCATGGGTGGGGGGAGGGGTTTGCCCAGGGAGAAGCTTGCCCTATTTCTCTCCTTTCTTTCTGTCCTGGGAGTAGTGTGCCCCCTGCCTCCTCCGCTACTGCCCTCCACCTCAGCTGGCCGCCTTCTTTCCTTTCAGGAAGCTGGGGTGGGTGTGGGGGCTGGAAAGGCAGAGGCCCTTTGCAATCTGCAGAGCCCCTCTTTACAAGTCAGAGTCCCACAACAGAGGATCAAGGAGCTACCTCGAGTGAGCCTAGGCTGAATAGCTGTGCTGTGAGGTAAGCAAGGGCCTCGGGAGCACAATGTGGGGGCCCTGGGAGACCCACAGTGCTTACCCATCATGGCCAAGGAGCAGGTCTGAAGAGGCCAGCATTATTAACCGTCCTTTTGTTCCCTAGGGAACCTGTGCCACTTCAAAGGTCACCCATTCTATAGCGGGGCCCACAATGGAGCCAGGTGCTCCACCTCAGAGCCCCTGCGCTCTTCACAGGCCCCTTGTCTGCAGGCTCCATCCACATCCGCAGCAAGACCCTCCTGGTTCTTGTCTTCCGAGCATTGCCAATAGCCCTGAGTCCTTCACAGGCCACTCAGAGTAACCCTGGCAACTGACAGAGAAAATGGCTTGGAATTTCAGCTCTGGGGACTGCTCCACAGAGCAAAGGGGATGGGGAGAGGCCCTGCCAGTGTCTCTCTGGGCTGGGTGGCCTGATGGAGGGCTAGTGCACCTGCAGACAGACAAAGGTGGAGAGTTGCTGAGTTCTTGCTGTTTTCTTTCCCAGCCCCTGAGAAGACTGCAGAGTGCTATGATTTCCAGACGGTGGGCTGTGATGAGGGGGCCTGTTTGTCTACCTGAAGATGCTTGCTGCTCTGTGGGGGAGGGCAGGCTACCTTAGCCCCAGAGGAGCTGGCCAAAGGGGGAAGGCAGAGCAGGAGGGGGCAGGAAAGGCCCATGCTAAATGAAGGCAGGAACTGGCAACTCAGAAGGCAAATACCTGTGCCTTGTTCCCTTGCTTTATAAACCTCTGGGGTTTCAAGGGAATCAAGGTGAGGAACCTTTTCTGGCACTGTCACCAACAATGTCAGAGATGCCATAGATCCAAGTTTTGGGACTGCTGCATTATCCCCATTCAGGTGGGCCCCAGCCAAAGGGCAGGGTGGAGAGAAGAAAAGTTCTCCCCATTCTGCGGAAGGAAATGACACCCAGGATGGTAGCAGCACGGTCCTTCCCTGCCCGACTGATGCTACCCTGAGCACCCCCAAGCCGGAGGCTTTTTCCTAAAGCCAACATTTCACTAAGGTGTAACCAACCATTAAGGAGATTTCTGAATTTGCCACAGACCTAGGATATCTGGAAGGAAGCACAGTTTTTGACCTGTACGCCCTGTTTGCTTTTTAAAAATTTCCCTGAATTGTGCCTTGAGCTTTGATAAGCGTTCAACCAGTTTTAAATTGAAGTGATTTGAATTGAATTAAATGATAATAGCAACTAGTGTCGGGAGGCGGAGAGAAGACTGTGATTCCATATACCAAGGTTGAATTTTACAAACCTCTTCTTCAGGAATAACTATTTCATTCTTGTAGTTGGATAATGGGGAGGGTGGTGAATGAGAAGAGGGCTTGGAAAAATTATGGAGGTAGATTTTTCCAGCTGCAAGGCATAAGGGGAAGGGAGACAGGCATAAATATTGATACAAGGTTCATGTAATGTAAGAACCACTGAACTAAACTGCGTTTCTGGATAAGTCACCGATACTTCCAGTCCTGGAGAGATGTCAGGACAAACCTCCCCCCGCCACCATATCTAGCAACCAAAGTTGGGATGACGAAGGTGATTTGACAAGAGCAATTTTTGACTTCTCTAAATGAGGTCAAGTGGGGTAGAATGCCTTGTCAAAACAGGGTTTGGTTCTGACTGTCGGCCCTAGTGCCACACAGAGATTGTTTGTGACCCTGGCCCGGAGGGAGCTGAAAGACACAATTCATCGCGCCTGCTATCATTCCGTGCCAGAGTTTGCTAGAGCTGCTTTTCCAAGAGAGTATCCTATCCATCTCTCCACCAGGATTCTCCTTGGGCTCCCTCCCACCCACCATTCCTTCTGAATCCTCCTCCCCGTCTTCCTGCCCCCCAAAGTCAGGGCTTTGGGTCCTGGCCATGCAGGGCAGTTCATATGACCCACAGAGAACAAGGCACTTTCTCTGTTTCTGTCTTTCCTTCTTGCTTCCCTCCTTCTGGACCTTGGGGATTTTCCATGAAGCCCAAGTAACTATGTAAGTGGCAGTGGCCTTCCTGTCCATAGTCTTCCACACTGGAGTGGAAGCAGAGGGGAAGAGAGAAGATAAGCAGGAAGCAAGGACGAATTAAACCATGGAATTTCAGCCTCCTTTTTCCCCCAGCCTCTTCAGAAAAAGGGACAAGTAAGTAATTAGAATTAGACAGAGCTTCAGACGGAAGGGGCCCCGCGGTGGAGGAGTAAGTGGGGAGGGATGTTTTTCAACCGTCTGTCCCATTAACACTGTGCTAACGCGCTAGCGCTCAATATCCTTTTTGTATTTCCCCGTGTTTGCTTTGTGGCTGGTCCCGCACCTCTCTCATCATGTCTTTTTCCCGCTTCTCCTGACACAAGACCCTGTGTTTTGCTGGCAACATCGCTGAATCTTTGGGTGGAACATTCCCTGTAGAAAATAAGGAAGACTTGCCTATTAATAGTTTCCTTCTGGCTGCGTGGTACACAGAGCTTCAAGTGTGACAAAAAGGGAAGTGAGATGTTCCCCCTCACTGCCACCCCCAACCTACCGCACCCACCCTGAGTCTGCTCCCCATCACTCTACAGTGTGCTGAGATCCTGCCCCAGGGTTCTGCCACCCAGACTTTGCCCAATCTCCATTCCACTGTCCTATAACCCCAAGTAGGAAAGACTCTTATTCTGTTGAGTCTGGCTTTTGAAGTGGAACAGACAGGTGGGAATGCTGAGACGTTTCTTCCAGCTCAAAGGGAATATTTTGGTTTCCAAGGCCTCCTGAAAAGGAAAGAGCTGGCCCTGTCTTCATTATGCCACCCTCCATCCCCAAGATCACCCCTGAGAGAGGTAGGGTCAGCTATGCCTGTTTCATTGCCGAGTCCCTGAAGAGTAAAATTGAGAGGCAGCTGAGAACCTGGCTCTTCAGCTAGGCACTATTGCCGTGACGGCTCTGGGTCCAGCCTACATTGTAAGTTTCAGGGTGTCAGAAAAGAAGTTTGCAAACATTTATGAAGGTCGGGGTCAAGAACACTGAGTCTCAATGATCAGCACATTACTCAGAAACATTAGATCAGATAATTGATATCATTCACAGCACAAATTTCCACTCACTGCAAGGTTTGGTGCAGCTACTGTGGGCAGAGGAGTTTTCTGGTATGCTGAGGGTTAAGCAGAAAATCCCTCAAGTTCTTCTTTCTTCTCCCCCTACCCCTCCTACCCAATCCTTAGCTCTACTACCCTTGTTGCTGGAAGATCTTTCTGCAGAGACATTTAAGTCCGTATTCTTCCCTGAGGAAGCCAGCAGACCCTGAGAGCCAGTCATTCTTTACTAATGGAGGATCAGAAGGTCTTAGGGTGAACACTTCTCATGGGACAGAACTAGAGGTTCTGGACAGAAGAGAGGATCAGAGACTGGCTGAGTGTAGGCTGAACCTGGGACATCGTTTCGAAGTTGTTTTTGTAAAGTAAATCCCTGATAGGAGCTTGTTTTCTTGTTGTTGACCTCATTCTCTGAAAAGCTGAGCACAGCAGGAATAGGGGGAAAGGAGTTAATTAAGGGTGCCAGTGAGCAGGTCTCAGGAACTCAAGCTTTGACTACACTGTGATTATTATTCTGAGATTCCATACTTTATTTGAAAGGTTGTACACCCCAAGCCTCCATATTCCATTCTGGAAACCACCTGGTTGGATTACTATTTCTTATTTTCTAGACAGAGTTAGCTGTCTTTGAGGAATGATTGGCTACCTTTGGAATGATGTGGCTGAGCATGGCATCCTCCTAAAGTTCATTTGGACAGTTTGGATTTTCTTCTGGTTGCCCATCACTGCTCTCCCCTGCCTTCGGCGTCGGAAAAGCCAGCACTTCCAGAGCTCAAAGGCCACCTCTGTTCTTCTCTAATGGTGACCCTGAGGTCCTCACGCTTTCTTCCTCCTTACTACTCTCTGGCACCTCAAACTCATCCCCCAACTCACTCATCTGAGCCCGCACACACTCAACAAACCTACTCCCTGCCCTACACTGGTCTGTGTAGTTGGGACAAACTTGGTCTCAATGTAGGTCAGGAAGACCTGGGCTGGAATCCCCACTCTGCAATTTATTAGCTCTGCCACCTTGAGCAAGGTAGCCTCTCAAGACCCTTGTTTTTTTTCATCTGCAAAATGATGATGTCCACACCTTGGAAATTGTGATGTGGCCAGCACAGTGTCTGCCCATAGCTCTATTAACAGTATTTATTATTGTCCATGGGTCTGAAACTCAGCTTGTTTTTTAACTGAAGCATAACTAACGCACAATTCAAACGCAGCTTTGCTACCAAACTTAACCCCTTTTCTCTTCCTTCCCCAAACTACCTGGATTTCTCTGACTCTCCACATAAGGGAGTCTCATTTCAAGGAGTTACCTTACTTATGTCCTGTTTCCTGTTTTCCTGATGATGTTTTTTTTTTTTTTTTTCCCTGAGAACCCAGCTTGTTTCTCTCTCCCCTTTTCTTATCATCATCTCCCTTGGAATCTTGGGGTGGGAAGCAATCATTAAGGAAAAATTAATAAGCCAATGAAAGGTCAACTCAGAGAATTTCTGGACCAAAAAAGCTTTATGTGGCAGAGGGCAGATTAATATATCGTGGAATTCCAATGTCAACTAAGCCCCTGATTTAAGAATACTTTTTCTCAGCTAATATTCTTGATGACCTATAAATATAGTTGGGACTTTGTTCTGTCTACTACACACCGTTTAGTACAAACACTGCATCTGGAGAGTTTGTGTCCTAAAGGTAACAGAATGTCCTGAGATTGGGATTGTCTCCCTCCTAAAGTGGGGTGAAGAAAAACACAACTCTGGGCTAGTGCAGTAGGTTTGCTTGGACAATTCTCTTGGTCAACCCTCTGCAAATATAATGGTAATTATACACATATTACTGCCACCAAAATCCACCACCAAAAATATTGCCTGTTTGGTGGCATAGTTGCACTGGAAGCCTGAAGGAAATCAAGGTCTTAGACTAGACTGGGTTTGGCTGGGGCCTTGGCCGTGGTGTCCGTGCCAGGTACCTGGTGAAGAGAAATATCCTGACGCAAATAATAATTACCTTCTTTGCTGATAAGAAGCCCCAGTACTTTTCCAATGGCGTGATTGCATTAGGATATTTCTTTGGACCACAGCCTGTGGAGCACTGATTCATGGTTACTGCCTTTAACTTCATCCAAACTATCGTATATGTGGTGGAACCTGGTGTTCTGATGGTCCTAGGTTGTTGTTAATAATATTCCCGGTTACATCACCAGTCCCTGCCCCTCTTGCTCTTTCTGGCAGCAATTCTGCTTTTGTCCACTAGGTGGCCTTGCCTAGGAAGGAGCTGGAGAAAAAAAAACCTCAAGCCTCTGGTGCCTTTTTGTTTTTCTTTTGAGGCTGAAAAGAATGAAAATAGATCTTGATGGAAATATGTGTAACTCTTGTTGGGCAACAATCACGTCATCTTCTTTGTATTTTGGAGTCTGTTTTTTCCCATCACAGGGGCAGGTGTTTTCTTGAAATGGTATAGATCTGTAGCCTTGGTCTGGAGTTTTGTTGTCATTCACTGCTTATAGATAGGAAAGCAACAAAAATTTGTTTTCTTAAAAAATGGGAACGTGAAATTCTGGATGATGTTGAATGTGTTTTATCTGAAGTGCAGGGTGTGGAGACCAGAGAGAAAAGGGTAGGCATCTTTTGGTCACTCCGGTGCGGAGTCTCTGCCTCACCTCTGTCATCCACCTAGCTGCTCCCTCCTACATGTTCATCCATTCACCTGAGTTCCTGGAAACCCTCTCCTGCACAGATGTGCATACACTGATTCGTGCAGACCCTGTGCATGTATTACATGCATATCACAAGTCTGTGCAGGTGTTAGTACCCCCACACTTGTAGATTCAAAAGAAGAGGTGAGTGGATGGGTGCCAGGGTTTGGGGCAGGCTGATGAGACTGGCTGGGTGAGGGGACAGCTGGGTTAGTGAGAGAGTGAATGTGCAGGTGACCAAGTTCGTGCGCAGGAGAGCGTCTAAGAGCGCAGTCTCTGGAAAAAAGATGAGGCTTCTGATGGTGAAGGCGGGTGTCCAGGGAGTGTGACATTATTAGAGCCTTGCAAAACCATCAGGTGTTTGCTGTCTGACACCTGAAGAAGAGCTTCTAAAACCAGCTCCATCCTTCACTGAACGCCTTCTGCCTTCTGTTAGGGCATTTGTGTTTCTTATTTCTCTAGAAGTCAGCTCCAGTTGGGTTTTTAGCAATCTCCAGAGTCCTCTTTGGAGACGCCAGTTGGCACAAGAAAGTGCTGAACTGTTTACAGTCCTAGACTAAGGTTCAGGGAGGGGATGTGGTTTAACTGGGCCACAAAGCCCGGTACAGGACTCATTTGCATGGCCCCTGACGCCATGTGACGCAGCCGGCTCCTCCTATATAAAGAAACAGGAGCCGAAATATCTCCGAGTCTGGGTTGGACTGGCGGCTGTGGAGTTTGTGACACACTAGGTGACACCCCTCGAGTCAATTCCCTTCAACTCCAGCCGGAGCGCTTGCCTAGCTTCGGGTCCGTTCGGCAGCCTTCGCCCCCTCCTAGCCCAGGGCCAGACTCCGGCGCAGAGCCCAGCCCAGCGCAGCGCGCCAGCACCCGCAGCCGCCCAGCCCGCCCAGCTCCTCGGCAGCCCGACCATGAACACCGAAATGTACCAGACCCCCATGGAGGTGGCGGTCTATCAGCTGCACAATTTCTCCATCTCCTTCTTCTCTTCCCTGCTTGGAGGGGATGTGGTTTCCGTTAAGCTGGATAACAGGTAACCACCCGCCGCAGCAGCTGCGCCGAGCCGAGCCGGGGTGCGGGCGGGGGCTGGGCTCCGAGCCGGATCTCCGAGCGAACCGTGCGCCGCCGGTCCCCGTTCCCCGCGGTGCAGCATCCTGGGAAGGGGCGGGAGTAGGGGACGCAGGAAGGGGGGTCATCGCCGCTCTGGGATCCGTCGTCGGAGCGTCCCTGCGGCCGCTGCGCCGTGAGAACCAGCTGCCGCAGCGGCAGAGGCAGCGGGAGGCAGAGAGGCAGCAGGCAGGGCTGGGCAGGGCTGGGCAGGGGGCCGGCAGCGCGCTGTGCGCCGCTTGCGAGAAGGCCGGAAGCTTCGCCGCCGAGAAGGAATTCCTAGCTAGCTTCAGAGCCCGGTAGGTTTGCCCGGGACCTTCTGGGCCAGAGGCGGGGTGACTACCCGGGCCGCGCGCCCCCATTGTTTGCGTATCTCCCGAGCAGGCCACGTTGGCCCGTGAGCCCCAGGACCCGCGCGCCGCTCCGGTGGCTTGGAACTCAGGGCGGCGGCTGCGGCGGGGGCGCGGAGCCAGCCTCGATGAGGAGGTGCTGCTTCCTGGAGGGGCCAGGGAGGGATTTGGGGACAAACTGCCTGGAACTCCAGGCCAGGGAGGAGGGAGAGGAGACGACTGAGCTAGGTGGAGGACTTTGGCCACAGCTTCCAGGTACTGAAAGTGGAACCGAGCGGGTAACGAATTGCTTTGTTTTTTGTCTTGGCAGTGCTTCTGGAGCCAGTGTCGTGGCCATTGACAACAAGATCGAGCAGGCCATGGTGAGTGGTATCACTGCGTCATTCCCATCCCCAGACTTAGCTGCTGCTTATGTAACTCAGGGCACGACTGAGGAGGTGGGGGCAAAAGCCATTAGCCAAAAGCCTGGGGGAGCAGACAGCCTGATCCCTATCCACCCTGGAGGCATTAGGTCAAGTCCTATTAGAGAATCACCTTTTAGGACATTTCCAGTCTGCCCTCACTGGGCTCCCTCTTATCCTCCTCCCTTCTACATCTCAGGGCTTTGGAGCAGCCTCTGGCTTGCTCCTGGGCCCGTTGCAGGGCTAGGAGCTCAGACTTTTGCCTGCATCCCGCAGCTGGCAGGAGGCAGAGCTCATTGGATGCAAAGGCACTGCAGTGCCTCTGCAGAGCCTGGGCTGGGGTCAGGAGTTAGGAGGAAACAGGAAGCAAAGCACCCCCCTTCTCCCTGTCCTTACCAGGTAGAGGTCATACTCCAACAAGCAGCCAAAATGGCTGCAGAGTAGGGGCTTCCAGCAGTTAAGAGCCACTTAATTGTCCTGGAGCCTCGGACATGTTCTCTAACCCCAGCACACTCATCAAATTCAGAGAAGATGCACCAATCCCAGTAACTTTCCCCAGGGCCAGTGTCCTCTGTTGTGTGTGGCTGGGCTGCAGGATAGCTGCGACGCAATGTAGTAGGTCCTATGGAGGGGAGGAAACTCCAGAATAGCCAGTTTTGTTCTCTTAGTGAAGATTTGTAAAGCAGACAAATAGTATGGGGGTGCATTTCAGGGTCTCCCCCTGCACCTGGGCCATCAGCAGCAGGGTTTTAGGTAGAAAGGTGGACATAGCAAAGCACTGGTAATTGGCAGAAGTATTACTGCAAAGGTCCTGAGCAGCCAGTTTTGAAAGTTATTACAAACTTTCGAGGGGAACCTGTTTAGTTCAAAGCTGGGCTCCCAATCTGACATGGGCTAAATCATGTCACTCACTCTCCTGAAGGAGGGTTAAAGTGCTTCAGAGAAAGGCACACAGGAATTGGGCTGCAGGGCCAGCCTGCTGAAGGATGGCTGTAGGGTGGTGGCATGAGGTACAGCACAGGCACACAGCTAGCAAGGTGACGATACTGCCCAGGGGCCTGATGACTAAGGAATGGCTTTATTGTAATTCCCTTGGCGGCAGGATCTGGTGAAGAATCATCTGATGTATGCAGTAAGGGAGGAGGTTGAGGTCCTGAAAGAGCAGATCCGTGAGCTGGTGGAGAAGAACTCGCAGCTAGAGCGTGAGAACACCCTTTTGAAGACCCTGGCAAGCCCAGAGCAGCTAGAGAAATTTCAGTCCCGTCTGAGCCCTGAAGAGCCAGCTGCTGAATCCCCTCAAGTGCCGGAGGCCCCCGGAGGTTCTGCGGTGTAAGTGGCTCTGTCCTTGGGGTGGGCAGAGCCACTAAACATGTTCTACCTAGTTCTTTCCAGTTTGTTTTTTGGCTCCCCAAGCGTCATCTCACGTGGAGAACTTTACACCTAACATAGCTGGTGCCAAGAGATGTCCTAATGACATGGCCACCTGGGTCCACTTTAGTGACAGACCCCTGACAAAGAGCAGGTCTCTGGAGGCTGAGTTGCATGGGGTCTAGTAACCCCAAGCCAGTGAGCCTCTAATGCTATCGTGCCCTGGGGGCTCCCAGGGCCTGGGCAACTTAACTGCAACTGGCAAAAGGAGGAAGGTAGTTTGAGATGTGATACCACCTTGCTCCAGAAAGTATAAGGGGTCTGTTTTTCATTTCCATGGACATCTTCAACAGCTTCACCAGACGACTGTTCTTAAGAAGAAAAGCCACTTGTGTTCTAAGCAGAGGCAACCTCTCTCTTCTCCCCTGTCTCGCTAAGGCAGGGGGCACAGATGGGAGAGATTGAGCCAAGTCAGCCTTCTGTTGGTTAATATGGTATAATGCATGGCTTTGTACACAGCCCAGTGTGGGATTACAGCTTTGGGATGACCGCTTACAATGTTCTGTTTGGTTAGTATTGGAATAGTTTTTTCTATATAGCCATAAATGCGTATATATTACCCATAGGGTTAGATCTGTACCTTAGTGTAGTGATGTATACATGTACACATACACCTACATGTCGAAGGGCCTAACCAGCTTTGGGAGTTTTGACTGGTCCCTTATCTTGTAAGGATATTTGTTTGTGTTCTTTTACCAAGTTGATCCGGTTTGTCCTTTAGGTTAAGTAAGACTAAAGAGTAAAGTGAGGGAGGGGGGCCAGCCTCTGCAAGTGGCCGTGGATGCCTTGCTGCTGCAACCCTTTCCCCAGCTGTCCACTGAAATGTGTGAAGTCCTCATTTGAATGCCAAACCCACCATTCACTGGTGCTGACTACATAGAATGGGGTTGAGTGAAGAGTAGCTTGGACTTCACAGTGTTGTTTAAAAACCTTAAAAAAAAAAATCTTGTTGAAACTTTCAAGTTAATAGAAGGATGGTGTCCCACTGTAGACAAGGGGTCAACAAGGGAATGGTTTTGATCTGATGGAGCCTGGGACATGTGCCCAGGGAGCTTGTCTCTAAGGGGTTCTGTGACAGTGAACACTCTCCACTTTCTGACACCTTATCCTGATGGACATCTCCAGGATTTGGATTTGGACTTTTCAGATGTAGCTTGAAATTTCAATAAACTTTGCTCTTTTTTTTCTAAAAATAAACCTGGTGTCTGACTGAATGTAAACAGACTGGATGGGAAAGGTCCCTCACCTGGGGGGGGGGTTGCTGTTTTTCTACTCATGTTCGCTGAGCTCCCCCTAAGTGCTGGGGGGGTGCTAAGCCCCATGCACGATCTTGTGTGCTGGGCACAGTACTCACATGAAGGACATGCTCGTCACTCTTATTGTGAAGAGGCTCAGTCTCAGTGAGTTTAAGTGACTTGCCCTAAGTCACACAGCAAGTATGCAGATCACAAGTCCCACCTGCATCCTTCCTTCTCTGTCCTGCTTTTTTTTTTTTTTTCCATGAGGGCTTTGTTTGGAGTGAGTGGGGAGTTGTCTACTAACATACAACCTGAGCTGGAGGGGTGATTTAGGAGGCAGGATACCCCCAAGCAAGCCCAAAAGCAAAGGGCAGGGAACAAGAAGAGGGGAATCAAACACAATTGGGCTGCTTCTCCCTTCTGAAAACATCATCAGTGTCATTTAATGCACCCTCCTTAATACCAATCCACATGAGACCCTTGCCCTTGGCAAAGGAGCTACGACGACCTTAGTGAGACAAGGAGAGAGAATGTATGAAATGGCAAACTCAGTTCCCTATTCTCTGCTCGTTCCCCAACCCTGCCCAAAGAAAGATGCCCTCAATCCTTGCTGTTGCACTGTCACCACTAAAGGTTGTCTCACAAAACCTGCTGGCCATCCAGCCAGGTGGGCAGGGCCAAGTCTAAGGTTCCTAACTCTAGCTTCCCTCTTCCACCTCTTGGCAGTTCATTATCACCAATTACCCTTTTCCAGCCCCATGTGCCTGACACCTGGAGCCCTGCTATTTCTCTGATTGGTTGTCGAAAAACATTCTGTGTATCTTCTACCCTGTCGTGAACTGAATCCACTCTGGACCCCGAGTTGTGTTCCAAGCCAAAGAAGACAATCACCTCTCTTTAAGTGACTCCCTTCTCCACTTCATGTAGCATAGATACCTATCCTTCAGCCACTTGAACAGAACTCCTTTATTTTCCTGAGCCACAAGCCTCAAGGTGACCAAGTTGTCTCAGCCCCTTCCCTTGCACCAATTCCCGCCCAAATATAATCAAAATGGCCTGTGTCCTTCTCTGCAAAAGCCATACACATCTGCCTGTTCTTTTCAAATCACCAAAACCCTTCAGAACATTGCAGACCTGTGCTTGCTGACCTCTCAAATCCCAATTTTCCCACCTGCTTCTAACCTCACTACTCACGATACCAGTTCACTGTCTACACCTGCCAATGTGGTCATGCCATACAGATTTCATAGCTGCTGGTACAAACTTTGGACTAGTGCATTCAAATCCCGCAGGAAGCCATTTCCCACTTAGACAGGTACTCCCAATCTCCACTTGCTTCCACACGCTCCCCTTTTCAGGAAAAGCTGAGAGACTTTGCAGCTATTCAGTTCATCCATAGAATTCCCACACCCAATTTCCTGCTGAACAAGAACCAGCAAACAAAAAAAAAAAAAAAGGAAACCCATAAAATAGCCCAGCAACACCCCAAAACTCAAAACTCTCTGGTCCTCAAGCTTTTCTGTACAAGAAAGGGGAAAAAACTGGCCCCACAGTCTCATAGTGGTGAAGAGAGAGCAACTCTGTTTCCTAGGCAACCCTCACTAAACAGAGACAAACATTACAACTACTGAGGCCAAGTGGTTACTAGACCAGATAAGAGGAACTTTGTAGATGTTTGTCAGTCACATACAGGAGCAGTTCTCTGTTGTTGTTCCACAGAAAGCCAACTAAGGGTGGAGAAAGGCAGAAGAACATATTGCTCCTGGATAGACTTTTACAGGCTTTGGGGTTCTGGGCTAGGCTGATCCAGCTGGACCAGAACAAAGAAAAGAACAATGAGCCCCCACCTGGCTACGCCATCCCTCTATGTACCCACTTATCTATTGCCTCATCTCATCCGCATCTCAGCTCTCCCAGCCCAGGACCAAGGATCGGGAGCACCTCTCTGTGCCCACTTCCTGTGTGTGAACATTGTGTTTCCTGCCCTTAGGAAAAGAATGGGCTGTGGTTTAACTCCATTTGACAGACAAGGAAACAAAGAAACAGAAAGCCAAAGGGCTCAGTATGCTCCTGCAACTCCTGCATATCCCATGGGGCAGTGGTTCCCAACCTTGGTGGCAACAAAGGCCCCTTTGAAATGTCAAAAATATTCTCAGACCTCCCCCAACTCGATAATAGGTGAACTTTTAATATTCATTGAGGAAGAAAGAAAGAGAATGTAATGACAGAGACTGGCCATGCATTCAGTGGGCTTTTAAAGGAATTGATTATATTTGCCACAAAATCCTAGATGTGGACTTGAAAGTTCCAATAGTAAAGCATATTTTATTTATTTTTATTTTATTTTATTTTTTGCAGTTTTTGGCTGGGGCTGGGTTTAAACCCGCCACCTCCAGCATATGGGGCCCGCGCCCTACTCCTTTGAGCCACAGGCACCGCCCTTTATTTTATTTTATTTTTTTTAGACAGACTCTCAAGCTGTCGCCCTGGGTAGAGTGCCATGGCATCACAGCTCACAGCAACCTCCAACCCTTGGGCTTAAGCGATTCTCTTGCCTCAGTCTCCCAGTAACTGGGACTACAGGCACCCACCACAACACCCGGCTATTTTTTGGTTACAGTTGTCATTGTTGTTTAGCAGGCCTGGGCCCGGTTCGAACCTGCCACCCTTGGTATATGTGGCCGGTGCCCTGCCGACCGAGCTATGGGCGCCGCCAGTAAAGCATATTTTCATTAGACAGATTGGGCCATTCCACAGTGTATGTATGTTTCAAGACATCTTGTTGTACATGATAACTGTATACAATTCTGTCAATTCAAGAAAAAGAAAAGAAAATTAGAGCAGAAAAGTGGGCGGTAGATTATTCACAGACAAGAACTGCTTGGGGCATAAGGTGTGAGGCTGTCAGGCTGAGGACACCCACAGAGGAGGCACCCCTGGGAGGGCTATGAAAAGGAAGCCAGGGAATGAACAGATGAGGAAGCAGGGCCCCTGGGACCTGGGATGTAAGGAGGACTTTAGAAAGATCATAGGAAAGAAAGTGTATAACTTACTGTCCCTTAAGGTATTTTGAAGTTGTCTTAATATCATCTTAATTATTCTGGAAAATCTTGCTTTCAACTCTCCCCTCCTCCTCTCCTAGTTGGGTAGATATTAATGGATATAATTAGAGCTTTGTAGACAGCCCAGTTCCCCAGGTTATCTCATGCGGAGGAGCTCCCTGGAACTCTAATACTTAACATTTAACTACTTCCACTAAATCAAGCAAGGTTTGACAGAGAACTCCATCAGTTAGCTATTCAAAGCAGAAATGGTTTCCAGGGAGGAGAGGACTGTAAGGGGCGACGATCATGATAATTAATAATAATCGTTAACACCTGCATGGCACTTACTTCATGCCAGACACTCTTCTAAGCCCTTTTACATCTATGGAGTCTCAATCCTCTCCAGAAATGCATGAGGTATGTTCTATTGAGATCCTTATTTTACAGATGAGACAGTGAGAAGAGTAAGGCACAGAGAGGTTAAGCAACTTGCCCAAAGTCTTACAGCTGGAGAGCGGCAGAGCCTGTGCTGGAGGAAGGCGAGATGGAGGCACTGAGAAGCAGGAAGGAGAGTCTGAATAGTTTTCGTAATTCCTGCTGTGTCACCAGAAGTGTTCCAGGGATGGTGGCAGAGGGGAGGTAGAAAAGAGACCACCCCAAGCTAGCAGGGGGCTAAGAAAAACATGACTAAAGAGCCTGGGATGGGTGGCAGTGAACAGAGGAGGGAAAGGGGAGGGTGGGAAGCTGCCTTGCCTGGCTCCCAGCCAAATGACTTTAGATAGGATCTGATAGGTCCCAAGGAGCCATGGTAGGCTTCTGAGCTGGGAAGTGATGTGATGCAAAAGATATTTGTAGAAGATGGGTCCTGGCAGCTGGAGAGGCTGCAACAGGGAAAGGCTAGTGGCAGGCCAGCTGTTGCTGTAATCCAGGTGTGAGGTGATAAGGACCAACCGGGGCAGGGATAGGGGTCATGGAAGGGAGAGGAAGGGACAAAGCTGAAAGATATTGAAAGGCGGTCTTTCTCCAAATCAGTCCACCTGCATTAGGTTTGTTGGGAAATTTAAAATGTCTATCACAGACTACACCCCTACACTTAAGAGGTGTGTAGGACTTGGGAATTGATAACTCTAACAAGGCCTTGATGATGCTGAAGTGTGGGAAGGTTTGAGGACCCTCTACTAGATGAAAAATCAGCACGCCCCAATGGCGAATGAGCTGGGGGGCAGAGAGTTAAGGATGACTCGAAAGTTTTCGGTTTGGGATTTTTTTTCTTTTTCTTTTCTTTTTTTTTTGAGGCAGAGTCTCACTATGTCACCCTGGGGTAGAGTGCTGTGGCATCATCATAGCTCACAGCAACCTCAAACTCTTGGACTCAAGCGATCCTCATGCCTCAGCTTCCGAAGTAGCTGGGACTACAGGCACCTGCCACAACTCCCAGGTAATTTTTCTATTTTAGTAGAGATAGGGTCTCACTTTTGCTTAGTCTGGTCTTGAACTCCTGAGCTCAAGCAAAGTACTATGATTACAGCAGGGAAAGAAAAGGCTGCAGCTTCGCAGAGGCATGACATATTCCAATTTTGTCCTGCTGAGCAGAGCACGATTACATATGGAAATATTCCATAATGGGCAGTGGAAGAGAACAGTGAAGTCAATGGTCTGGAAGGCGAGCGTCCAGTATGTCTCTGTGTCACACTGAAGATGCCCCAGAGAAGTGGCTGCAGAGGGGGACAAGGGGAAGGAAGGCCCAGAGCTGAGCCTTGGAGGCTGTCCCCAGAAAGGCCTTGCATGCCGGGTAGGAGGAGGACAGGCAGCTGGCTGGGGAGGTGACAGAGAAAGGGACAGAGAAAGCCCAAGGAAATGCTGAGGTTTGGTGATCTTCTTTCTGTTTTTTTAATCTTTTTTTTTTTTTTTGACATTTCCTCTTCAGAGTCCTCACCACACAGCTCTCCATCCTACACAATTAGACTAGTCCCTAAAGGTGACTTTGGGAAAGGCTGAGACAGTGAAATGTTCCAGGAAGAGACAGCAGGGGTCCAGGGCTAGCAAACTATATGACCTTAGGCAAGTCTTTGGCATCTCTAGATCTCCTTTTTCAATCTACAAAACAAAATGGTTAAGCAGGATTGTTTCCAAGGCAGGTGCTTAGTAAGTCTACCTCGGCCAGGAAGAGCCCTCTGTGAGACTTGTACACGTCACCTGTCACCTCTTTGCTCTCAGCTTCCATTGCCCTTCTAGCCCACAAATGCTATTCATCCTCATATCTAGTTTTCATCAGGTTATCCAGTTTAAAGAACACCAAGAAATAGCCACTTTTTTTGTTTTGGAAGCAGAGTCTCGCTATATCGCCCTCAGCAGAGTGTTGTGGCATCACAGCTCACAGCAACCTCAAACTCTTGGGCTTAAGCCATACTCTTGCATCAGCCTCCCAAGTAGCCTGGCCATTTATTTCTTGTAGTTGTCATTGTTGTTTAGCAGGCCTGGACCGGGTTTGAACCCACCAACCCCAGTGTATGTGGCTGGTGCTCTAGTGGCTGAGCTACAGGTGCTGAGCCAGGAATAGCCACTTTTAAAGACTAATACATGGCCCAGCACCCACAAGAGTCCATGTAATTTTGTAGAAGAAGGAATCACAGACTTATACCCCCTTTTTTCATTTCAGGAGACACTTCTGGTTGCCCACACTGTGACAACACACTCCCCAACTCTGGGTCAGGTCAACAAACTAGTGCAGGAGGGAGGCTGGCAGGTTCTTTGAGTAGGCAGAACCCTGATATAGGTTTGCCTTTGAAAGACTTGTGATTGCTGCAGACACATGGGGTGAGCAGGAAAGGAAAGAAAAGGATGACTCAAAGAGGTGGGCAGCAGCTAGACGAGGGGGCGTGTGGCAAAGAGGGCAGCCCCAGCCCATTGGAGCTTCCTCAGCTGGGCTCCTCTGCTATTTCTCTGCTGTTCCATCAGTAAATTTGTTTCTAACACCTAAGAGAAAACAACAAATTCAACACCAAAGACTTCTTTGCTCTCCATTGCAATCCAGAACTCAGTCATTTCAGCTGCAAAGCTAACCTGACCACTGGGCGAAAGCATCTTGAGGCACAAGTGATATCACAGTAAAGTCAAGTCACACCAGGGATCAGAAAATAGATTAATAAACCATTAGCAACCATCTGTCCCAAGCCCCTCACTTCCCACATGAGGGCAATGCGGCCCAGAGAGGCAGGCTACTCCCAGCCACTCATAGTCAGCCGCAGGGCCGGGACAAACCCTCTGATGTCACACTCTCTTCCGATGACTTGGCTGTAAAATGAGTGGGAGCAGAGCGACAATACTTGTGCACTGTGGCTGCACAGTGACATCACGTGGGTAGAGCATAAAGAAATCCTAAATGCCGAACCTGAGCCCCAGAAACGTTGATAAAATTAGGCTGAGATTGGGGCCTCCTGGGTGATCTTCAAGTATTGCTCTAGTCTTGAAACCCAGATCCATTCATTCAATTAATATTGGCACCTATTGTGTGCCAGGTGCTGTGTCAGGCATGGGAGATGCAGTGGTGATCAGGTCCAATATGGCCTCTGTGCTCTGGGGACTTATTTCACGTTTCCCTATGGAGAGAGCAGGTGAGACAAGATGGGGAGTTGGGAAGGCAGAGCAGGGCACACTCAGAGTCTCCCCTTTTCTCTCCCCACCTCTGGGCTCTCTCCGCCAGAGTGCGCATGCTCTCTCTCCTCTTACAGCCTTGCAGGAATTTTAGTGGGGCAGGCTCGGCCCCTGCACGGAAGGCCTATGCTTGTCTACCTATGGCAGGGACAGGATGGCTAGGTCCGTCTCCATGGGGAGAGGGGCATGGTTAGCAAGGCTGTAACTCTACTCCTTTTTCTCCAAATAGCTTTATGATTAATAAAGGTGACATTCTTATCTCCTGCCTGACTCATGTCTGTGCCTCTCTTGACTGATTCTACTTCAGGCAGAAGAGAAGAGGCGCTATTTATCAGCCTCCTCATACTCCAAAACAGTCTATCGGGGATGATGGCAAAATGTAAATAATCCTATGGGCCCTTTGTCTTCTTGTCTTCTATTTTGGGGTGTTTCTGGACCCAGCTCTGTCCTGTCTATGCTCTCCCTGGCTGGGTCCATTTGCCCACAAGGTCTCAAGTAACACTGTCATGTTATAACTCCCAAATTCGTATCTCCCATCTAAGCATCCCCCAGAGCTCCAAACTCCAATACTCAATGGTCTTCTCAACAATTCCATATGTACGTGTCAGTATCTACATGACCAAAATTAAAGTCTTGCCTCCATCTTCCCCAGTGTCCCCTTAGTATATGGTGCCACCATTGACACACCTTGCTCAAATCAGAAATCCTGATTCCTCTCTCCCCCCTCAGCACCCACATCCAATCCATCGCCGGGTCTAAGCCCTTCAACCTCCAAAACACACCGTGAATCCCTCCACTTCTCTCCAGCCCCATTGCCACTACCTGATCTAAGCCACTGTCATCTCTTACACAAAGGCAAAGGCCTCATACTTGGGTCTCTCTGTTTCCATGCTGGACCTTGTCCAATTCCACACAGTGGAATTATGGCCAGTGACCTCCTTCTTAGAGGAAAATCAGATCATGGTGTTCCCTTGCTTTAAGCTTATCAATGGCTTATCATTGGACTTAGAATAAAGTCCAAACTCCTTCCCATGGCCTACAAGTACCTGCGTGATCTGGCCTCCGCTGACCTCTCAAGCTTTCTCTCGTGCCACTGCCCCACTCTCACCAAGCTCCAGCTCTCCCGAGCGGCTTTCACTCCTTAGATAACCCCCCAGACACCTTAGGGTGTGTGGTTCTCGTGGCTCAGAACCTCCCACTGACACCAACACCCCACTGTTGGGGTGGCTGCTTGTTGCTGTCCTCAGGCTCTCCCCTTCCTCTAAGAGATCTTTGCCCATTACTCTGTCTAAAGAAGTTTCCCCCATGGTCCTTCCTTTGTTGCACTTATCCCAGATTGTAATACTTTGTGCACATATTTGTGTGTGTTTGTTTCAGCCTCACTGCTCTGGAAGCTCCCTGACGGCAGGACCCATACCTGTTTTGCTCCCCCACTATATCCTCAGTGAACATAGGGCCTGGCATGTGCTGATGAAGAAATAAATTTGTGGGAGTTGCACATGTTACAGCGGGCAATGGTGGGTAGGGCCAGAAATTTTCAGATGGGGATGGTGGGCAGAGGAAGCTTTTGATACTGTGCAAGTAAACTGGCCCCCTGTTTTATGATGAAAACGACGAACGGTTCATTTTGTCAACCACTTTTAATTCAGCTATCCTATGTGTTGGGCATCAGGCTAGGTACTAGAATGCGATGGCAAACTGGCGAGACACGATACTGCCCCATGGGGCTTACTGTGAAGAAAAATTGCCTACAGCCTCCTGGTATTCCTGTGTCTCTTGCCTAGGGACCCCCTTCCTTGTTATCCCTTAAGACATTCTAAATGCTTACCTTCCCCATGTCCATATTTTAAACCTCTAAAACTTCAGCCCATTTTCTGGACTTATTTGTCTCCTTTTAGGGAAGGGGTATAGTATTAGTTAAGATTAGTTCTGTTTTCAATAACAGAAAAAATAATAACACTTCCTTTAGAAAGATAGTTTATTTATTGCTCCCATAACAGACGTCTGAAGGTAGGCAGTCCAGGTTTGACATGGTGGCTCTTTATAAAGTTATGAAAGACCCAAACTTCGTATAAATTGCAGCTCATCATATTTAGCATGTTGCCTCATTGCCCAAGATGGCAGCTCAAGCTCCAGTCATGGTATCCACATTCTAGGCAGCAAAAAGGAGGAAAGGGAACAGAAATGGCTCCTTCCTTTTGCAAAAGCTTCACAGACATAGTGTATACACTGCCGCTTATTAGCCAGAACTGACTCAGCCCTCCTCTAACTGAAAGAGAGGCCTTCTTTACCTGACTATATTGCTATCCTCAAACAAATTCAAGTTTCTGTTATTAAGAATGAGAAGAAGGGGCTTAGGAGTAGGCAGCCAGTAGTTTCTTCTTCAGGTGTTGGATATTATTAAGCAATGAGAAGGAGGGAGAGGAGAGACAGAGGAAGAGAGCACAGAAAAGAGCTTCGTGAAAGGTTCAGTGCCACTGACTTCTGGGTGGGGATCTGCCTACTCTTACAGGCCAAAGCTTGCTGGCAGGTGTGGCCATATGCTTAGGGAACACAGAAATTAAAGTAGAGGTTGTGTCTCTGCTGCTGCGGAATTGTTTTCCAAGAGTGACCCAGGCCAAGGGACCTCAGGAGGTAACCCAAGAGGCCTCTCATCAGAGAAATTCCAGAAACGGGGAGCCCACAACATCACCATCCATGTCTTTCTACAGGCAAAATGGACAGTGATCTATAAAGTGTAAGGTAGGCAGTCCCGGGTTAAAATCAGGTGCCCTCATATGGAAAGCTAAAATTTCACAAATACCCTCTTAGTTTTTGGTGGCTGTAAAAGGAATGTCAAGAGAGAATCTTCAAACCTTAAGGCTAGAAGAGCCCTTGAGAGTCTTCCGTCCATCACACTGTTTTCCACCCTACAGCCTCACACTCAGGACAGACAGGCTGTGTTGAGATGTTAATTTGAGGGGATTATTTTCTATGGGAATATGGCTTTGGGCAGAGCTAAAAGATTTTTTTTTTTTTTTGCAGTTTTTGGCTGGGGCTGGGTGAGAACCTGCCACCTCCAGCATATGGGGCCAGCGCCCTATTCCTTTGAGCCACAGGCGCCGCCCTAAAAGATTTTTTTGTGGGTAAAAATTACCCAATAACACCCATTTCCCCAAACCTAGGATTACAGGATCTGTTTCAACAGTCTTCAACCTTGCTGAAGGGCAGTTGCTAACCCTATGGATAATACAGACAGCTGAGTGTCACTGAGGGCCAGATCATTCTCTGAAAGTCCCTTCTTCTTCTCCCTCCAAAGGCATCAATATCATCTTGGCAGCCTCTGCCTTGCAGAGGGTCAAGGCATATGTTTCTTCTACCTTTAGCAAAAGGCAAGAGGCTCTTTAGAACTGTGATCTGGAGGGCTCACAACTGAATTCTTCTATCTCTAGTTCCTTTTGAGGTCCAACAGCTTGCCTACCTTCAATCTCTCCCACTGAGCCTGTGAAATGGGACACCAGGACATTGTTACAAACTGTAGGGAAAACTAAAACTTAAAGAAAATATTTTTTTTTTCTGCCTCTGGATAGGGCCCACGCTGGTGCCAAGCAGAGCTATGGAAGTTTGTCACCTGACTCTGCCATCCAGTGAGTGAGAGTTACTCAGGCAGAACACAATTCCTGCCCCTCCCACAAATGCTGAACATTCTGTTTTTTGCCCTTAGGAAGAAAGTAGTAAATAACTGCATTCTCTTCTCCCAGTCGCACACCCGCTTCTTTGCAAAACCAAGGAATTGGGTCACATTACATAAGTCTATGTGGTTTCAAAGGGCTGAACATCAAGCTTCAAATTGTTGTCACACACACATGTTGGAGCGCAGCCCATGTTCTCCTGGATAACACAAAGAGAAGCTGCTGCGTTCCAAAGTTTGGCAGATTGTTTTTGCATACACTTCAGATTGTTTTGACTCATGTGACCTATTAGAGTTCCTCTCCTAGAAGGGCATTAAGCTCTGTTAGGAGATACTTAAAACTAGCCCCGACAAGCACCCATTAGGGTAAGGAAGGGGCAAGTTATCAGAAATCCCAGCAATCCAATTATCAAGCTCAAACCCCTCCTTCCATAGATTCAGTCATTCACTTGTTCATTCAACAAATATTTACAGAGAATCTATTATTTGTCAGGCTTTCTGACAGATGAGGTTCCTGATCTTGTGGAACTTACATTTCAGTGGAGGGACACAGACAAAAAATAGAGAAACAAATAAGAAAAGCCAGGCGCAGTGGCTCACTCCTGTAGTCCCAGCTGCACAGGAAGCTGAGGCAAGATGATTGCTCAAGCCCAGGAGTTTGAATCCAGCCTGGGAAACATAGCAAGCCCCTGTTTCAAAAAAAGGAGAAAGGCAATTCCTTAGAAAGAAACAAATAAGAACAATATTACATAGTGAGGAAGCTGAGGCTGAAAGAGAGAGAGGGACTTGCCCGACACCACACAGTTCAGGTCTTCTGATTCTCAGTATCTCCTTTTTTAACTGAACATATATTGAGCACCTACCATGTTCCAGGCATAAAACTAGGCATTGAGAATATGAATAAGACAAGGTTCCTGTCCTTGCAGAGTTGATAGTATAGTCTGGAAGATAAACTGAATAAATGAAGAAAACCCATAATGACTTCTGGTTTCTGGTGTGACATATAAGGAGCTTAACAGTCGCCTCTCTGTCCTTGTAACACATACAAAACTGAATGAACTGGAAAATCAACAACTCTTCTTAGATCTCTCAGAGATGTGGGATCACAGAGCAAACTGCTACCTCCAAAATTGGAGAGAAAGGCAGATACAAAGAATCATAATTTTCCAGACCAGAAGCTCCTGTAGGAACCGTCACAGGAGTAGGAAAATCTAAACTGTAATTGACAAATTGCTGGAGGCTCAGTGTGGACAAGCCTGAGAATTAAAAACTCCAGCGGGACTCAGTCATAGGGGCTCCAGACTTTTCTTCGGGGGTTCTATCACTTTTTCACAGTCAATATCAGAGAAAAATCCCCTCATGCTTACATAAGGGGAGGGAAAAAGAAACCATGGAAGTTTGCCAGACCATAATGTTCTTCCTAGAAAGGCCTATCCTCAGGAAAAACTACTTTACCAGGACCTAAACTGCTAAGGTTTTATCAGAGCCTAACCAACCTGGAGGAAGGAAATGCCTAATCCCAGTTTTCTTCCATTTGGAGGAAAGGAAATATCCAACTCCAGCCCATTCTAGCCATCTTGTCCCACCTAAGGGAATAGGGCCTGAGAAGCATTGGTGAAGTTCACTGCTGTGGGGCACAGGCTAACTTAGAAACTGAGACCTAATCAATGGGCTGGAGAGTACTTCCCCTCCCCTCACACCTTACACCATGTCACTAAAGGCCTATTTACCCCATACCTCATTTCTACCTTTCAACAAAAAAATGACAAGGCATACTTCAAGGACAAAAATATAGTTTGAAGAGACCGAACATGCATCAGAATCAGAGTCAGATATGGCAGGGATGTTGGAATTATCAGAAAAGAAATCTTTTAAAAACTACGATCAGGCTCGGCGCCTGTGGCTCAACGGGCTAAGGCGCCAGCCACGTACACCTGAGCTGGTCGGTTCGAATCCAGCCGGGCCCCGCCAAATAACAATGACAGCTGCAAATAAAAATGGCCGGGCTTTGTGGCGGGTGCCTGTAGTCCCAGCTACTTGGGAGGCGGAGGCAGGAGACTCGCTTAAGCCCAGGATTTGCTGTGAGCTGTGATGCCACAGGACTCTATCCAGGGTGACAGCTTGAGGCTCTGTCTCAAAAAAAAAAAAAACCTACAAATTAAGAGCTACCAACTGTTAAGTGTTTTCTATGTACCATGGACTGTGCTACCCATTTTAGATACATTTCAGGTAATACTCCCAAGAGCCTTAGAGAAGAATGGCTATCTCACATGTGGGAAAAAGGAGTTAGAGAAGTAAAAGAACCTGCCCCAGATCACACAGCTAACATATGGCTGAGGTGATAACTCAGACTCTGGTCTGCTTGATTCCAAAGCCAGGGCTTATGCTTAACTGTACTTATAGAGTTCTCTTAGTAAAACTAGGTATTTCTGCTAACCATTCATAGAGGATAATGGCTTGGAACCAAGCAATGCAACACTGGGTATTGAAGAAAGGATGAGAGCAAATCCAAACAACTTGACATCTGACAAGTAAATGGGATTTTAGAAAAAGCTTTTCAGTACTTTTACAGACTGACAGATTGTTGTATCAGTGGAAATAGCTATAGTTTGTATACAGTGCATTCCTTCCCATTGTAAGTCTTAAAATATGCTTAGACACAGAAAGTAGAATGGTGGTTGCCAGTGACTTGGAGGGAGGAGGAAATGGGAAATTACTATTTAATGAGTACAGAGTTTTCCTTTTACAAGATGAAGAGTACAGAAATGGATGATGGTGATGGCCACACAACATTATGAATTAAATTTAACACAACTAAACTACACGCTTAAAAATGTTAAAATGGTGAATTTTATGTTATGTATATTTTACCACCACCAAAAAATGGGAGGAAAACAGTGCTCAGAAATTTAGACAGATGCCAAGCTGAAGCCCTACTAGACTCAAAAGGTTAGAATTCTAAACTCCTTAACTAGATCCTGATAAAGAATACTTAAATTTGCCCGGGTGTGGTGGCTCACGCCTGTGCCTCAGTGCTCTGAGAGGCTGAGGTGGGTGGATTTCCTGAGCTCGGAGGGTTCCAGACCAGCATAAGTGGGAATAAGCCAGAGTAAAAGATCCCATCTCTACCAAAAGAAAAGGAGATGCCAGGCCTTGTGGCAGGCACCTATAACCCCAGCTACTTGGGAGGCAACGGGCAAGAGAATCACTCAAGATAGAAAGGAAAAAACAAACAAACAAACAAACAAAACTCCAAACTAAGAAGGAAAGCCAGCTGAAATTAAAAGCAAAATAAACAAAAAAAGAATACTTAAATTTGAGCTGGGTGTACACCTGGGAAGTCAAAGGGAGGCTGAGGTGGGAGGGTTGCTTGAGCCTAGGAATTCAAATCTAGCCTGGGGAACACGATGGGACTCTGTCTCTATTAAGACAAGAAACTGGGCTCGGCGCCTGTAGCTCAAGCGGCTAAGACGCCAACCACGTACACTTGAGCTGGCGGGTTCAAATCCAGCCCGGGCCCACCAAACAACAACGATGGCTGCAACCAAAAAATGGCCAGGTGTTGTGGCGGGGGCCTGTAGTTGGGAGGCAGAGGCAGGAGACTCGCTTGAGCCCAGGAACTGGAGGTTGCTGTGAGTTGTGATGCTACAGCACTCTATCCCGGGTGACAGCTTGAGGTTGTCTCAAAAAAAAAAAAGACAAGAAATTGGGCAGTGCCTGTGGCTCAGTGAGTGGGGCACCAGCCCCATATACCGAGGGTGGTGGGTTCAAAGCCGGCCCTGGCCAAACTGCAACAAAAAAAATACCCAAGCGTTATGGCAGGTGCCTCTAGTCCCAGCTTTTTGGGAGGCTGAGGCAAGAGACTCACCTAAGCCCAGGAGTTGGAGGTTGCTGTGAGTTGTGTGATGCCATGGCACTCTATCAAGGGTGCTAAAGTGAGACTCTATCTCTAAAAAAAAAAAGAAAAAAGAAAAAAAAAGAAAGAAACTCTTAAATTTGTAGTTTTCAGGGCAGCATGCTGGCCCCATATACTGAGGGTGGCGGGTTCGAATCCGGCCCTGGCCAAACTGCAACCAAAAAATAGCCAGGTGTTGTGGCAGGCGCCTGTAATCCCAGCTACTTGGGAGGCTGAGGGAAGAGAATCGCCTATGCCCAAGAGCTGGAGGTTGCTGTGAGCTGTGATACCACAGCACTCTACCAAGGGTGACAAAGTGACTCTGTCTCTAAAAAAAAAAAAAAAAAATTGTAGTTTTCAGCTAATATCAATTCTTGTTACTTCCAAGTTTCAATCTAATTCTTAGGATTGATGTGTTTGGGTTAAGCCTTATAAAGCTTTATTGGAATGAGAAATGTAAAATTAGTATTCACTGCAGTTTATTGCCAATGGCAAATGAAAAACTGGAAAATCAGAAAGATACTTTACCAAACTGCAAAGCAAAGTCCATTCAAGATTTAGTACAATCAACTCTTGATAATTTGGAATTCTGTTTTGATTTACTAGTGGGTTTGGTGTCTCACACTTGTAATCCTAGCACTCTAGAAGGCTGAGGCAGGAGGGTAGCTTTGATCTCAGCTAGCCTGAGCAAGAGACCCCCATCTCTACAAAAATAGAAAAATAAGCCAGATGCAGCAGCGGTTATCTGTTGTTCCAGCTACAAAGGAAGATTGCTTGAATCCAGAAGTTTGAGGCTGCTGTAAGTTAGACTGGAACCACTGCACTTTATCCTGGCCACAGAATAAGACTCTGTCTCAAAAAAGAAATGTTTTGGGCTCAGCGCCAGCCACATACACCTGAGCTGGTGGGTTCGAATCCAGCCTGGGCCCACCAAACAACAATGACAGCTGCAACCAAAAAATGGTTGGGTGTTGTGGCGGGCGCCTGTAGTCCTAGCTACTTGGGAGGCAGAGGCAAGAGACTCCCTTGACCCCAGGAAATGGAGGTTGCTGTGAGCTGTGATGTGACACAGCTCTATCCAGGGTGACAGCTTGAGGCTCTGTCTCAAAAAAAAAAAAAAAAAAGAAATGTTTTGATTTGCTGCTAAACAATGCAGCCCCTGGTTCTCACCTTAGCTCCTCTGAACGTTAACTTCACAAGTCTGGGTAAAAAAGGGCCATGCCTGTGGCTCAAAGGATTAGGGCGGCGGCCCCATATGCCGGAGGTGGTGGGTTCAAGCCCAGCCGCCGCCAAAAAACTGCGGGGGGGAAAAAAAAAAAAAAAGCAGTCACTCAATATTGCTTCCTGACAACTATACTGGTTATTAAACACAACTACAAAATAAACCTGTGAAAGACTAATTATTAAAACCACATTATTAGATGATGTTTGTTCATTTCAAGCCTGCTATTTCTTTCACCTGTGACTTAAGCGATTAAAAGTTCAGATGTATCACCTAGTCTAAGGTGTTTCAGACTAGGGAGAAGGTCAAGAACCAAAACAGTACAAGACTTTCCATGGCTGGCAATCTGAGACAAGCACTGAAACATCTCTGATGTGAACATAATTCAGTTAACAATAGAAACTATCAATGAAGAGTATCTGACTATCTAAATTTTAGAAATAACAGTAATAGAACTACTGTTCTTATGAAATTAAAATAACACTGACTCTGGAACAGAAAAAGGTTTTGCACAGACTATGCTACTCCATCTTTGGTCCTTCCCCACTCCCTCCAGATACACGTATAAATGAAATACACAAACTCACCCAAAAGTTCTAAAATAAACTTTTAGGAAACTGAGCAATACTTTTTTTTTTTTTTGAGACAGAGCCTCAAGCTGTCACCCTGGACAGAGTGCTATGGCATCACAGCTCACAGCAACCTCCAATTCCTGGGCTCAAGCGAGTCTCTTGCCTCTGCCTCCCAAGTAGCTGGGACTACAGGAGCCCGCCACAATGCCCGGCCATTTTTTGGTTGCAGCCGTCATTGTTGTTTGGCGGGCCCAGGCTGGATTGGAACCTGCCATCTCAGGTGTATGTGGCTGGCACCTTAGCCCGTTGAGCCACAGGTGCCGAGCCTGAGCAATACTTTCTATGTATTTTTACATGAATATGAAATGAAATGGAAAATTCCACAAAAGTCAGATGCAGAAGATGCTTAGCAGTAAAAGGACTTTTATACCAGGAAGTTTAAGAGATGCACAATGCTATCTAGTAAGTAGTCTCTCCTATCAGTTTTGGAGTCCATCTGGGCAAATGGCTAACACTTTCCTTTGCTTTTTGATATACAAAATTAATAGCTCTTACAGAATTTTACTTTTGATCTCTTTTAAATTGCACTAGGTACTCTCAATTATCAAAATTTAACATGGACTGGCTTGGTGCTTATGGCTCAAGCGGCTAAGGCGTCAGCCACGTACACCTGAGTTGATGGGTTCGAATCCAGCCCAGCCTGCCAAACAATAATGATGGCTGCAACAACAACAACAAAAAATGGCTGGGAGTTGTGGCGGGCACCTGTAGTCCCAGCTACTTGGGAGGCGGAGGCAGGAGACTCGCTTGAGTCCAGGAACTGGAGGTTGCTATGAGCTGTGATGCCACCGCACTCTACCCAGGGTGACAGCTTGAGGCTCTGTCTCACCAAAAAAAAAATAAAAAAATTTAACATGGGCTCGGAGCCTGTGGCTCAACGGGCTAAGGCGCCAGCCACGTACACCTGAGCTGGCGGGTTCGAATCCAGCCCGGGCCCGCCAAACAACAATGCTGGCTGCAACCAAAAAATGGCCGGGCATTGTGGCGAATGCCTGTAGTCCCAGCTACTTGGGAGGCAGAGGCAAGAGACT
>CAUYON010042624.1:0-23084 GCA_963573935.1 Arctocebus calabarensis
TCCACTTTTTAAAAAGAGCTGCATAGAGCTTAATTTACAATTGCCAAAATGTGGAAACAGCCTAAATGCCCACCAACCCAGGAATGGATTAATAAGCTATGGTATATGTACACTATGGAATACTATTCAGCCATTAAAAAAATGCAGACTTTACAGCCTCTGTATTAACCTGGATGGAAGTGGAACACATTCTTCTTAGTAAAGCATCTCAAGAATGGAGAAGCATGAATCCCATGTACTCAATTTTGATATGAGGACAATTAATGACAATTAATGACACGGTGGGGTGGGAGAAGGGGAGAGCAGAGAGAGGAAGAATGAGGGAGGTATGGGGAAAGGAAGAGCAGAGAGAGGGAAGGAGCGAGGGGGGTGGGGTCTTGGTGTGTGTCACACCTTTTGGGGGCAAAACACGATTGTAAGAAGGACTTTACCCAACAAATGCAATCAGTGTAACATGATTTCTTGTACCCTCAATGAATCCCCAACAATGAAAGAAAAGAAAAGAAAAGAAAAGAAATAAAAATAAACAATGAAAAAAAAAGCTGCATAGTATTCTATTGCTTATTCTACTCTACTCCTATATACAAACATTTAGGTTGTTTCCAATATTTTGCAACTATAAATTATGTTGCAATGAATAACCTTGTGTATAGGTATTTTTGAATTTTTAGAGGCTTATTTTCATTCACTGTTAAATTTTAAAATCCTGTTCTTAATCACTGACCTGTGGTGAGTCCAACAGAAAACAAAACTGAAAGAATGAAGCACAGGACTAATTTCTTTCTTTCTTTCTTTTATTTTTTTTTAAAGAGACACAGTCTTACTTTGTCACTCTCGGTAGAGTGCTGTGGCATCACAGCTCACAGCAATCTCCAGTTCTTGGGCTTAGGTGACTCTCTTGCCTCAGCCTCCCGAGTAGCTGGGACTACAGGCGTCTGCCACAACACCCAGCTATTTTTTTTGTTGCAGTTTGGCCGGGGCTGGGTTCGATCCCACCACCCTTGGTATATGGGGCCAGTATCCTACTCACTGAGCCACAAGTGCCTCCCATCTTTCTTTTTTTCTTGAGATAGAGTCTCCCTAAGTCTCCCTCAGTAGAGTGTTATGACATCATAGCTCACAGCGACCTCAAACTTTTGGGCTTAAGAGAGTCTCTTGCCTTGGCCTCCCAAGTAACTGGGATTACAGGCGCCTGCCACAATGCCCGGCTATTTGTTGTAGTTGTCATTATCATTGTTGTTTGGCAGGCCTGAGCTGGGTTCGAACCTGCCAGCCCCAGTGTATGTGGCCGGCACCCTAGCTGCTGAGCTACAAGGGCCTTCCCTTCACTTCCCTCCCCTCCGTCTCTCCCTTCCTTCCTCCCTTTCTTTCCTTTTTTTTTGACAAAGTCTCAAGCTGTTGCCCTGGGTGAAGTGCCGTAGCATCATAGCTCACAGCAACCTCAAAGTCAAGCGATCACTCAAGTGATCCCCTTGTTTCACCCTCCCAAGTAGCTGGGACTACAGGTACCTGCCACAGTGCCTGAATAGTTTTTCTATTTTTTTTGTAGAGACGGGGTCTTGCTCTTGCTCAGACTGGTCTCAAACTCCTAAGCTCAAGCAACCCACCTGCATCGACCTCCCAGAGTATTATAGGCATGAGCCAATGCACCTGGCAACACAGACCAAATTTCTAATAAAAATTATACATCCTTTTACTTATTTCCCGGACTAAAGCATTGTCAGCTTCTATAAATCATATGTTGGTGTGCCAATGAAAAGAATACATTGAAGTACATGGACCTTCAAGATATAAGGCCCCAGACTGGTGCTCTGGGTTGCAAAGTACTTACCAAAATGGTGGTGGTCACTGGCAATGGGCAGATCAAGGAAATGAGAGGCCAGGGTGTTCAGTGGTTGGCGACCTGAACGTTGAGATCACTGAGAATGCAGAAGTTGGGATGGACAGGACAGACTTCTGTGAGTAAGAACTAAATCTTCACAACTGAGGGTGTTGGCCAGGAAAGTGACAGAGACTGCCATCAGGGTGGGGAGAAGGTGATATAACCAGATGGTGCACCCCAAGGAAGAGCCAGAGATTTCTCAGGAGAGAAAAGGAGCAAAGATAAGAAAGTGGTATGAGGGAGAAAGGGGAGCTCTATCTCCACCTCCTGACATTTCCCAAGGCATTTAGCTGTGGGGAGATGAGAGGATAAACAGCCTGCCCTTGAAAGGGGTCAGCAGGCAGAGGTTTCAATTATAGCAGGATGTGGACAGAACATTCTGAGAGCCTTGAGGTTTTGGGAATTAACGCATTATAGACTGCGTTAATATCACTGGGAGTGATAACCCCAACTTAACTCTCACTCGCACTCTAACCTGCTGATAATGGCCAGCTGTTGTAGTGCAAACTGTTCTTTTACATCTAGGTCAGTTGCTATTGGCAGCAGCTATGAAAGTAGCAGCAGTGGCTGCAATCAGCCAGCTTTGGGGCGAGGGGAGTGGTTTTCGAAGTCTGCTGGATGTTCTCTAAGGTTGGCCCGAAGGTCTCTTTGGAGGGCTGCTCCCTCCTGCAAGTGTCCCTAAATTAGAATGTCCCTAAACTAGAAACCAGCAGCTACCACAGTCTTGCCATCTGCTGCTTTTGCATATAATGCACATGAGATTTTTTTGCATTTAAAGGATACCAAAGTGAAAAGCTGACTGACTACATAGCCAGACTTTACAAGATAGCAGTACCTTGGTGAGGGTCCCTGTTGTCTATTCCTTAGCTTTGCAGATCCAAAAATTCAGTTTTATCAGACGACCCTGCAGCAAGTAGGCTCAGGAAGCTGATTCTTTTTTTTTTTTTTTTAATTGAGACAAAGTTTTACTTTGTCACCCTCAGTAGGGTACTGTGGCATCATAGCGCACAGCAACCTCAAACTTTTGGGCTCAAGTGATTCTCTTGCCTCAGCCTCCCAAGTACCTGGGACTATAGGTGCCCACCACAGTGCCCCGCTTTTGTGTGTGTGTGTTTAGCAGGCCAGGGCCAGGTTCGAATCCGCCAGCCCCAGAACATGTGGCCAGTACCCTAACCACTGAACTATGGCGCCCAGCCAGGAAGCTGATTCTTATTAACTACTGGTCATTCCTTCTCAGTCTCCTTTGCTGGTTCTTTCTCATCCCTATGACCAGGCTAAGTCCTTGAACCTTTTCTCTATTGAAACTAATTTCCATAGTAATCTCATGTAGTCTCATGGCTTTAAATATCTATGTCTAGATGACTCTCAAATATATACAGTAGTACCCCCTTATCTGAGTTTTCATATTCCTCAGATTCAGTTACCTGTGATCAACCACAGTCTGAAAATATTAAATGGAAAATTCCAGAAATAATTCATAAATCTTAAATTGTACACTGTTCTGAGTAGCACTGATGAGACTTCATGTTGTTCTGCTCCATCCTATGTGGGCTGTGAACCATCTCTCCATTCAGTGGATCCATGCTTGGATCCATCTTGGAATGTATCCCCCACTGATAGGAGGGGACCACTGTATCTCCAGCTGGGATGTCTCCCCTAAACTCCAGGTGATTACACTCAGATGCATCCTCAGTAGCTCCACTTGGATGTCTCATGGGCATCTGAAGCCCAAGTGTCTCAAACCAAACCTCCAATCTTCTCCATCTCAGCAATAGAAGCTTCATTCTTTTGATAACTCAGGCCAAAAATCTTGTAGTCATACTTGATGCCCCTTTTTCTCTTTCAAAGTTATCATCTTTTACCTACATTGTTGGAATTAATCCCTAACAGATCTTCCTCCATCCACCCTTGCCCCCTTATACACTGTTCTCAATTCAGCAGTCAGCATGATTCTTTCACATTACTTTGCATGACCCTACATCTCACTCAGAGTAAAAGCCAAAATTCTAACACTACTCTGTAAGATCCTACACTGTCTTTCCTTAATCCTGTTATCCCTATTACCTCTCTGACTCTTCACTGCTCCCCACTGTGTTCACTCCCTTAAGTCACAGTGGCAGTCTTCATCTCAGACCTCTGCACTTGTTGATGTCTCTTTTGCCTGGAATGTTTTCCCCTAGCCATCTGTGTGGCTACTTCCTTCACTGCCTTCAGGTATTTGCTTCAATGTCTTCTTCTTCTTTTTTTTTTTTTTACATTTGCACTAGACACTAGAATGTTTATTGCAGCTCGATTCATAATTGCCAAATCATGGAAGTAACCTAAGTGCCTATCAACCCATGAATGGATCAACAAAATATGGTATATGTATACTGTGGAATATTATTCAACCATTAAAAAGATGGAGACTTTACATTTACCCGGATGGAGTTGAAATACATTCTTCTTAGTGAAGTATCACAAAAATGGAAAAATAAATATCCAATGTACTCCATACTAATATGAAATCAATATAAAAATAATTACATGTTCTTAAGAACAATAAAACAGGCTTGGCGCCTGTAGCTCAGTGGTTACAGCACCAGCCACATACACCGGAGGCTACGGGTTCAAACCTGCCCCAGGCCAGCTAAACAATGATGACTGCAACAAAAATAGCTGGGCATTGGGCATGTTCCACTGTATCTTCAGAAGTGCAAATGTTCTCTGGGAGAGAGATAAAGGCTGCTGGTTTTCTGCTTTGATTTCATCTTCAGGCTGTGATGCTGAGGAGAGGAGTAATCAGGCAAGAAAAGTTTTACCTAATGCTTTCTAAGAGCCAAGTCAGATATTGAGAGGCAATGCTAAAAATAAAGACCAGTGGCATAAAAAATTATAAAGATGGGAGAGGAGCAAGATGGTGGCCAAGTAACAGCTTCCTTGCAACTGGGCATGGTGAAACTGGGGAGAGAAGACTCTAGGCATCTCTGGCTGGTGGGATCTGCCTATAAACATCCCTTTGGGGACACAGGGAGTCAGTGAGAGACTTCTGGACCCCATGAGGAGGACAAAAGCAGTGGAGAACTGGACTCATTGAAACCCTAGTCCAGAGGCATAGCAACTTAAAGAGCAAGAGGAAGTGAAAGGAAAATTAGGGCCAGGAAAGAAAGGAAAGAAAACACTCACGAGGAAGAATCAGCAGAAAAATCCTGGCAACATGAAAAACCAGTCCAGAGTAACCCCCCCCCCCCAAAGGACTGTGAGGTAGCTACTGCAGAGGATTCCCCCTATAAAGAAATGTTAGAAATGACAGAAAGGGAATTTAGAATACAGATGATGAAAACAATGAAGGAAATGATGGAAACAATGAAGGAAACTGCTGATAAAGTGGAAAATAACCAAAAGGAAACCCAAAAACAGAATCAAATAAAAGATGAATGATATGAACAATATAGAAAGGATATAGCAGAACTGAAGGAACTGAAGTGTTCAATTAGGGAACTTAAAGATGCAATAGAAAGTATCAACAACAGATTAGGCCATGTGGAAGAAAAAATCTCAGAAATAGAGGACAAAGCTCTTGAGATAACTCAGGTAGTTAAAGAGGCAGAAAAGAAGAGAGAAAGCAGAACATTCACTGACAGAATTATGAGACTTTATGAAGTGTTCAAACATATGAGTTATAGGTATCCCAGAAGGGGAGGAAGAATGCCCCAGAGGAATGGAAGCCATACTAGAAAATATTATAAATGAAAATTCCCCAAATATCACCAAAGACACTGAAACACTCCTTTCAGAGGGGTATCAGACCCCAGGTCACCTCAACTCTAACAGACCTCTCCAAGACACATTGTGATGAACCTGTCCAAAGTCAAGACAAAAGAAAAAATTCTTCAAGCTGCCAGGAGTAAGCACCAATTGACCTACAGGGGCAAATCCATCAGAGTGACTGCAGACTTCTCTAATGAAACTTTTCAAGCAAGAAGACAATGGTCATCTACCTTTAATCTAGTTAAACTGAGCAATTTTCAGACCAGAATTCTACATCCTGCAAAGCTAAACTTTAAAATTGACAGAGAAATCAAATCATTTACTGATATGCAAACATTGAAGAAATTTGCCACAACAAGACCAGCTCTACAAGAAATACTTCAACCTGTTCTACACACTGACCATCACAATGGATCAACAGCAAAGTAAGAACTCAGAAATTAAAAGACAGAACCTAACTTCAACAATGATGCAAAAGATAAAACTGAGCAATGGATTCTTACCAAATAAGATGAATAGAATGCTACCACACTTACTACTATCTCAATAAATATTAATGACTTGAATTCCCCACTGAAGAGGCATAGATTGGCTGACTGGATTGAAAAACACAAGCCATCTGTTTTCTGTCTGCAGGAAACACACCTAGCTTCAAAATATAAATTAAAACTCACAGTTAAGGGCTGGAAGACAATTTTTGAGGCAAATGGAATTCACAAGAAAAGAGGGGTTGCAATCTTATTTTCTGATACATGTGGATTTGAAGCAACTAAAGTCAATAAAGACAAAGATGCTCACTTTATATTGGTCAAGGTAAAAACACAACAAGAAAACACTTCAATTCTAAATATTTAAGCACCCAACTTAAATGCTTCCAGATTCTTAAAGCAGACCTTACTCAATCTGAGCAATAGGATATCCTATCACACCACTATAATGGGGACTTTAACACTCCTCTTACAGAGCTGGACAGATCCCCTAAACAGAAATTAAACAAAGATAAAAAGGACTTAAATAAGACCCTAGAACAACTGTGCTTGACAGACACATATAGAGCACTCCATCCCAAGTATAAAGAATATACATTCTTCTCATCACCCCATGGAACATTCTCCAAAATTTATCATATCCTAGGACACAAAACAAAAATCAACAGAATCAAAAGAATGGAAATTTTACCTTGTATCTTCTTAGACCACAAGGCACTAAAGGTGGAACTCAACTCCAACAAAAACGTTCAACCCCACACAAAGGAATGGAAATTAAGCAATCTTCTGTTGAATGACAGTTGGGTGAAGGAAGAAATAAAAGAGGAAATCATTAACTTCCTTGAGCTTAACAACAATGAATATACAAGCTACCAAAACCTGTGGGATATTGCAAAAGCAGTTCTGAGAGAAAAATTAATCGCTTTAGATACCTACATTTAAAAACAGAAAGAGAGCACATGAACAAACTCACAAGCCATCTTATGGAATTGGGAAAAGAAGAAAAATCTAAGCCTAAACTCAGCAGAAGAAAAGAAATATCCAAAATTAAATCAGAGATCAATGAAATTGAAAACAAAAGAATAATTCAGAAAATTAATTAAGGAGTTGTTTTTTTTGAAAAAATAAATAAAGTAGATAAACTTTTGGCCAGACTAGCTAGAAGTAGAAAGGTAAAATTTCTAGTATCCTCAATCAGAAATAACAACTGATGCCACAGAGATACAAGAGACCATCTCTGAATACTACCAGAAACTCTATGCCCAGAAATTTGACAATGTGAAGGAAATGAATCAATATTTGGAATCACACCCTCTTCCTAGACTTAGTCAGGAAGAAATAGAGCTCCAGAACAGACCAATGTCAAGCACTGAGATTAAAGAAACAATAAAAATCTGCCAACAAAAAAATGTCCTGGTCTGGATGGCTTCACATCAGAATTCTGTCAAACCTTTAAAGAAGAGCTTATTCCCATACTGCAGAAATTATTCCAAAAAATTGAGGAGGAAGTAATCTTCCCCAATACGTTCTATGTATTGGGGAGCAAACATCACCCTGATACTAAAACCAGGAAAACATCCAACTAAAAAGGAGAATTTTGACCAATTTTATTAATGAATATAGATGCAAAAATTATCAACAAAATCCTAGCCAATAGATTACAGCTTATCCTCAAAAAAGTCATACATTATGATCAAGTAGGTTTCATCCCAGGGATGCAAGGCTGATTTAACATGCACAAGTCCATAAATGTTATACATCGTAATAACAAAAGCAAAAACAAAGACCATAGGATCCCCTTAATAGATGCAGAAAAGGCATTCGATAAAATCCAGCATCCTTTTCTAATTAAAACACTGAAGACAATAGGCATACGTGGCACATTTCTTAAACTGATCAAAGCTTACTCACAGCTAATATTTTACTGAATGGAGTAAAACTGAAAGCTTTCTCTCTTACAACTGGAACCAGACACGGTTGTCCTCTGTCACCATTACTGTTCAACACAGTGCTAGAAGTTCTACCCAATACAATTAGGCAAGACAAGGAAATAAAGGGCATCCAAATGGGAGGAGAGAAGGTCAAACTCTCCCTCTTTGCTGACGATATGATCTTATTCACAAAGACTCAACCACAAGACTCCTGGAAGTCGTCAAAAAATATAGTAATGTCTCAGGATATAAAATCAATGTCCACAAGTCAGTAGCCTTTGTATACGCCAATAACAGCCAAGATGAGAGGCTTATTAAAGACACAATACCCTACAGCCATGCTCATGGCTGGGAAAAATCAACATTGTTAAAATGTCTATACCTCCCAAATCAATGTTGTTAAACTTTCCTTATCACCCAAAGCAATATACAATTTTAATGCAATTCCAATTAAAGCTCCATTGTCATATTTTAAAGATCTCGAAAAAATAATACTTCGTTTTATATGGAATCAGAAAAAACCTCTAATAGCCAAGACATTACTTAGAAATAAAAACAAAGCAGGAGGAATCACGTACCAGACTGAAACTGTACTATAAATTGATAGTGATCAAAACAGCATGCTACTGACACAAAAACAGAGAGGTAGATGTTTGGAACAGAATATAGAACCAAGAGATGAACCCAACTACTTAATGCTATTTGATCTTTGATAAGCCAATTAAAAACATTCAGTGAGGAAAAGACTTCCTATTTAACAAATGGTGCTGGGAGACCTGGCTGGTGACCTGTAGAAGACTGAAATTGAACCCACACCTTTCACCACTAACGAAGATAGATCCACGCTGGATTAAAGCTTTAAACTTAAGACATTAAACTATAAAAATACTAGAAGAAGTGCAGGGAAACTCTTGAAAGCATTGGCCTGGGCAAATACTTTATGAGGAGGAACCCACCAGGCAATTGAAGCAGTATCAATAATACACTACTGGGACCCGATTAAACTAAAAAGCTTCTGCACAGCCAAGAATGCAGTAAGTATAGCAAGCAAATAGCCCTCAGAATGGGAGAAAATATTTGCAGGTTATGCCTCCAACAAAGGTTTAATAACCAGAATCCACAGAGAACTCAAACATATTAGCAAGAAAAGAACAAGTGAACCCATCTCAGGATGGGCAAAAGATCTGAAGAGAACATTCTCTAAAGAAGACTGGCACACGGCCTTGAGACACATGAAAAAATGCTCACTACCCTTAATCATCAGAGTAATGCAGATCAAAACTACCTTGAGATATCATCTAACTCCAGTAAGATTAGCCCACATAACAAAATCCCAAAACCAGAGATCTTGGCGTGGATGTGGAGAAAAGGGAGCAAAGGGAGCATTTACTGGTGGGAATGCAAACTAATACGTTCCTTTTGGAAAGACGTTTGGAGAATACTCAGAGATCTAAAAATATACCTGCCATTCGATCCTATAATTCCTTTACTTGGTATATACCCAGAAGAATAAAAATCACATTACAACAAAGATATCTGTACCACATTGTTTATTGCAGCCCAATTCATAACTGCTAAGTCATGGAAGAAACCCAAGTGCCCATCAATTCACAAATGGATTAATAAATTGTGGTACATGTATACCATGGAATATTATGCAGCCTTAAAGAAAGATGGTGACTTTACCTCTTTCATATTTACATGGATGGAGTTTGAACACATTCTTCTTAGCAAAGTATCTCAAGAATGGAGGAAAAAATATCCAATGTATACAGCCCTACTATGATGTTAATTTATAGCTTTTATATGAAGGCTGTAACCCAATTATAGCATAAGAAGACAGGTAAAGGGGGAAGGGAGGGTAGGGGAGGGGAAGGGTGGGTGGAGAGAGGGTTAATGGTGGATCACACTTATGGTGCATCTTAGAAGGGGCAGGTGAAACCTTCTAAATGCAGAACACAAATGTTTTCACACAATAAATGAGAAAATCCCATGAAGGTTATGTCGAACAGTTCAATGAAAATATTTCAGATTGTATTGTATTGTATATGATTGTGGATTCTATATGAAGCCCACACACTGTACCCCATGATTGCACTAATGTACACAGCTATGATTTAATAAAAAATAAAAATTAAAAAAAAATGTCTGTACTTTCCAAAGTAATCTACCAATTCAATGCCATCTCTATTAAAATACCAACATTGCACTTTTAAGACTTGGAAAAAATGATTCTGCATTTTGTATGGAACTAGCAAAAACCTTGTATAGCTAAGGCAGTTCTTAGTAGTAAAAACAAAGCTGGGGGCATCAACATACCAGATTTTAGGCTATACTACAAAGCCCTAGTGGTTAAGACAGCATGATACTGGCACAAAAATAGAGACATAGACATTTGGGATCAAATAGAAAACCAGGAAATAAAACCAATATCTTACTACCACCTAATTTTTGATAAACTAAAGAAGAACATACACTGGGGGAAAGACTCCTTATTCAATAAATGGTGCTGGGAGAACTGGATATCCACATGTAAAAGACTGAAACTGGACCTACACCTTTCTCCACTCACAAAAATTAATTCAAGATGGATAAAGGACTTAAATTTAATGCATGACACAATAAAAATCCTCAAAGAAAGCATAGGAAAAACACTGGAAGATGTCAGCCTGGGGAAAAACTTCATGAAAAAGACTGCCATGGCAATTTCAACAACAATTAAAATAAACAAATAGGACTTAATTAAACTGAAAAGCTTCTGTACAGCTAAGGAGATAACAACCAAAGCAAATCGACAACCTACGCAATGAGAAAGGATATTTGCATGTTTTGAATCATACAAAAGCTTGATAACTAGGATCTATAGCGAACGCAAATTAATCCACCTGAAAAAAGCCAACAATCCCATATATCAATGGGCAAGAGACATGAATAGAACCTTCTCTAAAGAAGACAGACGAATGGCTAACAAACATATGAAAAAATACTCATAATCCCTAATTATTCAAGAAATGCAAATCAAAACCACCCTTAATACCATCTAACCCCAGCAAGAATGGCCCACATCATGAAATCTCAAAACGGCAGGTGCTGGCGTGGATGTGAGAGAAGGGAACACTTTTACACTGGTGGTGGGATTGCAAACTAAAACAGCATTTTTGGAAGGAAGTATGGAGAAACCTCAAAGAACTCAAGCTAGACCTCCCATTTGATCCTGCAATCCCATTACTAGGCATCTACCCATAAGGGAAAAAAATTCTTTCATCGTAAGGACACTTGCACTAGGCTGTTCATCGCAGCTCAATTTACAATCGCCAAAATGTGGAAACAGCCTAAATGCCCACCAACCCAGGAATGGATTCACAAGCTGTAGTATATGTACACCATGAAATTCTATTCAGCCCTTAAAAAAGATGGAGACTTTATAGCTTTTGTATTAACCTGGATCGAAGTAGAACACATTATTCTTAGTAAAGCATCACAAGAATGGAGAAGCATGGATCCTATGTACTCAATTTTGATATGAGAATAATTAATAACAATTAATGACATGGTGGGGGTGGGGGAAGGGGAGGGCAGAGAGAGAAAGAAGGAGGGACAGGTGAGAGAAAGGAAGAGAAGAGAGAGGGAAGGAGGGAGGGTCTTGGTGTGTGATACACCTTATGGGGGCAAGACACAATTATAAGAGAGACTTTACCTAACAAATGCAATCAGTATAACCTGGTTTTGTACCATCAATGGATCCTCAACAATTAAAAAAAAAAAGCCTATATTCTGGAGTTTTCTCTGCCACCAAGCTAATCTCTGCATTGGCAAATAGAGGCCTTAGAACTCAGTCCGCCACTGATATGCTGTGATTTCACATTTGCACACAGACAGAGCACTATTCTTGGTGTGACCAAACAGCTTTGGCCTCCGGGATCCCACACCTTTCCCAGAGCCCTACTTGGACCCAGAGACACAAGACAACCCAATGAAGGGTACCACAGCCAAGCCAGGTTCACTTTGATACACCGAGAACAGCACTTTTTACATAGGACATGGTCAGTCACATTTGTGGGACAGTTTTTTCTAGATCCATGCTTTCTATGAGAAGGGTTTAATTTTTCTATCAGGGTAAAGAAACAATCCCTAATTCCCAGAGCAAACCCTTAAGGAAACATGATCTGAGCCGAATAGCAAGCCATCTTGAGGCCCAAACCAGAGAGGCCTAGCAATCAACATGAGGGAAAATTATATGAACAAAAATATATACCTTTTACTACTTTTTATTCCTGTCATAAAGTTTCAGTGGATTATCATGACTTATCATATGTGCTCCAGGGGACAAATACCACAAGAGCCCAAATCCATGATTTCTCTCAACCACCAAGCGCCAGTTGTAAACCAAGACAGCCTGTTCAGCATCACTGCTCCCTGCGGTGGGCAGCTACTCCCAGGCTTTGGAGTATTTGGATTTGGACCAAAAATGTGATTCTGGTAAATGTGCAACTGGTGGGTTTGTTAAGCTCTCATACAGATTCAATGCCATGGACTCTCCCAAAACTATGTGCACTATTGTGATTGGACTTACAAAGTCTAATTTTCTGTTTTCTATTGTAGTGAGGATTCTGATTTAGACCATGAACCCCATGAGGTCAAGGACTATATGTTTAGGTATACTTTTATCGCCAAGAAGTAACCCAGTAGCTGCCTCTGGAAAAATGCCTTGTAAGTTGGTCATTGAGTGCATGGGCATCATCGGTTATATACGCTGCCCGCTCCCCACACATGCTGCCCTCTGTCTAGCTAGGGCCTGACTCAGATATGTATTCAAGGCAAAGGACAAAATATAAGCATCATGCATGTGCACTGTGATGCCACTGTGGTTGTAGTGGCCTGCCCAGCCATCCAGGAAAGGGAGCATTATCTACTGGTGAGGGAGAGAAAAGACTACAAAATCCATCTCATTTTCCTTGTCTTTCTCCTTGGTAAGACTTAAACTCTGGGACCATTCTCCTTGGGAATCACCCTCTGTTCTAAAAGGTTAAGTGAGGCCCAGGAGAAAGGGATAAAGGTACAACAGCTTAAGACCCATGGCAGAACCTGTCCTTTAGGAAAAGGACCGAAACAGAAGTGAGAAATCTTCAAGATCTCAGTGTTGTCCAGTCCAGTTCACATGGTTTGGAACAGAATTATGGTCATGGAGGGATGACATTTTTATATAAAGTCCCCAGGTTTCTTCTCTCAGGAGTCCAGCATGTAAGGGTAACTGGACAGGTACCAGGTGCCAGAGAGTTGAGAGAGAAAGTCTAGCAGAGTGTATGGGAGTGTGAGTCACCAGCCCTGCGCAGGGCTTCTGGTGTTCTGAAGGAGCGTAATGCTGGAGTCTTAGTCAGACGTTGGAAGCCACAGAGGCTTACACGGGGAAGACTTCTTATCCTCACACGTTGCAGTCTGCCTAGGACCATTCCAGCTTATGCTTATTGTCGTGGGATCTTATCCTGTTTAGCATTTGGTTGGACTTTCTCATTTTTTAACAAAGTATCATCCTTAATTGTTGCAATGCATTAAGCCAGACAAGTTGGATCTTTGTCGTGGGCAGCCACTGGTTGTGAAGTAGGAGAGACACTTCCTAGCACATGTACATGATTGTTTGAAAGTGACCGGTTCATCTCTATCTTCCTGACTTTCCAGATGTAACACAAACATCTCCCTCTCATGAGACTATGTGGGGTGCTCTCTGATAAAGATGGTTGGATGCGAGCAGGTTGGGGCAGGTACCTTCTTCAGGTCTCAGGTGATAGTGGGAGAAAGACTCCCAGTGATATCCATTCCGGTTTTTGGGGACACCAATTTGTTGTCTGTGGTCTGTGTCATGTGTCATAGGAAGCTGCAGAGCAACCAGTTGGTGGGGTCAATAAAAAATGTAGGGACTTTTAGGCCATGAGACATTTGGAGAAAGTATAAGTTGAGCATTCTTGCTGGAAAGCACAAATGTTCTTAATACAATAGTTTTATTTATTTATTTATTATATAATATACACCTGTAACTTTTTTATTTTAGGATTTTTTTTTAACAAGAAACACTTTGGTAGCAATAAAGTTTTTAAAAATGGTGTAACGTTAATGAAAAATTAAGTATTGAATTTCCATTTCTCAAGAAAGTCAATGATAACATGTAACTCTGCCAACATGAGCCATCCACAAGGGGCCTGGAGCAGCGGTACCACTCCCACGAAAAATAGGTAATACAGACGTGCTGGTATCTCCCTCAAAAGTTAGTGTTATTTTTAAGATGCATGTGCACTCAGACGATAATTTACCATATACAGCTATAACATGTTTATATGTCATTTGGTATAGTATGGTTTTTTAGTTAGATTAAATGACCAATTCATTTTACATTAAATGACTAGATTCATTCTAGATTCATTTTTCTCATTTTTGATTCCAGTTTTTCTTGTGTATATGGAAAAAAAGAAGGTAAGCTGTCATGTGCTGGCTGTATTAGCAGAGGGAGAACTTGCCAAGCAGTTAAAGAGGCCGATTTTATATAAATGTCATAAATGTTCAAATAGAAAATCAATTGTAAGTGAATGTGATGTATTTATTTTTTGCATTCAATGCATGGACTCAAACTACAGCTTTTTAGAGTTCTTTCTGTGTAACATGGAACATCTGACACAATTGTAAATGCTGGTGCAAGTTCACTTACAAAGTACAATATTGATGATAAAATTAATTTTGTAGTGATTATATACATATGAAATCAAATTATGTAGGGAGAATATTGTGGTGAAAACAATGTTATTACTCAAAGAAGAAGTTAGTGGAGTAAAAATATATTTGAAATCTATTTGAAGATTTCAATATATTGAAAAATATATTTGAACTATCTATGTTGTGACACATAGATAGTTTATAATTTTTGTTCAGATAAACGTCAGTGTGGTCTAGAACACTTTGTTGTGCCAGAAAGTAAGGAAATGCTAAAAACACAATGATAGCAATGGACCAAGGGGAAACAGGAGCCAATAGAAAGGGCTCCCAGTGTCCGAAGGAGCAACAATTTGATCAGCAAAATAAATAGCATAATGTGGGTTTATAACCAAACATAAAATATTCATGAGTCCATACTGATATAGATAAGTAAATGATTACATAAGTAAATAAGCAGAAGAGAAGACATACTCCCTACAGAATTCCAAATAACTTATGAGGAGCTTAATTCCCCTTCACTGTGACCTGATTTGTGGGCTGCACTGAGTGTCTGGACCCTGAAGAATAGAGTGTAGGAAGTGGGGGGAAATGGCTTTGCAGAAGAGAATCTTAGAAAATACTAAATCGATCAAGTGATGGAGGTCAACATCACCAGCGATCAGTCGTGTTGACAGTTTATGCTCCTGTTATGATGTGGTAACAAGGGATTTCAGCTCTGTGATTTTCTTCCCTCAAACACATCACCCTGGTGCAACCAAGAGAAATGTATCAGCCAAACTCAAATTGAGGGACATTCTACAAAATGCTCGACCAGTATTATCCAAAACTGTCAGGGGCATGAAAAACAGAGAAAGACAGAGAAATTCTCATAGTCTAGAGGAGATTAAAGAGGCATGAAAACTAAATACAAAGTGGTCTCCTGGAATAAAAGAAGTACATTAGTAAAAATAATAATAATAAAATATGAATAAAGGACAGAGTTCAGTGAATAGTAATGCTGCTTCCTCAGTGTGGCAAGCATAGAATGGCAATGTTAGATATTAACAATGGGGAAAACTGAGCAAGAAACATAAGGAAACGCCTCTCCATACCACCTTTGAAGTTTGTCTAATAATCTAAAATTATTATAAAATAAATAGGTTTTTAAACATAATATCTACAGTAAAAGAATATTAGAAATAGTTTAATAAAACATTTTCACAGATGTTTTCATGAATAGAAACGTTCAACTACAAACTTGTGACAAATTTATGTTTAATGTGAAATAATAATGCAGCGTGGCAGAGCACACATTCAGTCTTTGCTGTTCCTCGTGAGTCAAACTTAGAAATAATTTGTTGAAGAATTGCTGCTGTTTAAATCAACCTAAGGCCTTGAAGTTAAGGATATTTAACTGTTTTTTTAAGGACAGCTCTCTAAATTTTATTAGGTTCTCATGCAAAATATATTGGAAATATTTTATTAAAGAACCCAATGAGTGGGAAGCTAAAACATCAGTGTTAAGAGTTTTCACTGAATTTTAGTTGTTGACAACAAAGACTGCAAACAGAAAGGCATTAAAAAGTATCCCTTTGAAATAAATATGGCAACTGAATAAATTAGAAGAGGGGGCAGAAAGACAGAAAGATTTTCCCATGAAATACTTGGGACATAATTATACTACAAAAAAAGTATTTCTTATTTATGTAAAATCCACAAATTTAGCTGAGCTTCCTATTTTTTATCTCCTAAATCTGGCAATTCTGGTAGCTAAATGAACCCTGGGTTCCCAACCAACTCATTTATGCACTAAACTGTCCTTAACCTTGCTCTGTTAGGTGCTGGGGATAAAAACATTAAAAGACATGAACTTGTCAGTGAGGATCTTTGTACTACCTTACTGTGTGATCTTGGAGAAGTTACTTAACTTCTCTAAAACTATGTCTTCATCTATAACCTAAGGATCATTTCAGTCCGAGGCTGATCTGAGGCACAAATGGGGCTCTGAGTATGAAGGAATTTTGGTAAAATCTAAATCATTAGACAAAACCTATGTCATAATCACTCCACTAAGCATCTTTGGAAACACTGAAACTGGGGAGGCTTGTGGGCTAAGTCCCTATGCATATCCTAATGGATCTGATATTTCATCAAACTGCTCTGCTCTATGGAGCCAGCCTCCTCCTCCCCATGTGCCCAATTTGCTTCCCCTATCTGGATTCCAAGCCAGCAGCAGCAGAGGACACAGACCTACAGACGCAAGTAAACTTCTGGATGTAAACTCAAGTTTTCTAAAGGGAGTATTCTGGGAAGCAAGAGGAATGTCATGACTGAGTCTAGGACTCTCTCTAACTGCTCCCCTCAGAAAGCTCTGCACTGTTTCAGGGGGTGCTGACATCTTGACTGAGCACCACAAGGCCAAAATGACCACTCAAAACCACTGCATCAAGGCTTCAGATGGGCCTGTGACTAGCAGACCTTCCTATGGTCTCCAAGGAGGGATGTGCCCACACTTTACCTTCCCCCCTCCACCGTGTAGCTGATGAAGTCCTGTCCTCCCTAGAGGTTAGAAGCTGCAGCATTCTGCTCCAAACACAGCCCAGGCTGGCCGGAGAGGTAGGACCCATGCTGTACTGCCTACTATTGCTTCTGGCTTTAATTATTTTTAGGCATTAGTGGCAAGTGGTAAGTCAATCACTGCCTGACTTAGAAATCTAGGAAGGGATTATAGTAGAGGGAAACACAAAACAACCAAAAGTCCCTGCAGATAAAATGCTTCACAGGGTAAAAGATGCTCTTACATTGATTTTTCTCATTTGGGGTAGAAAATCTTGATTCGAATGGATGCTGGGATTGAACACAGCTGGGGAGGTTATGCTACGCAAACATTACTGAAGTTGACGAAAATATTAAGAATGCATCATGAGCACGGAATGAAAACGACAGACCATGATGTAAGCACAAAATATATATACAGTGATGTGATTTCCAGGCATTGGAGACCTGGGAGCTATTCTGCAGCTCCTCCATACCCAGGATCTGGTGAAAACCCTTGCCAATAGACGCCAAAAGAACTCAGAGCCACAGCCAGGAGGGGCTTCCTCCCCCCAAACCCTGCTGCAGTGTGACCTCTATGTCACACACACACGCCAGTCACACTGTGTGCTCTAGAACTTGGCTTTCCTCCCTGTGGGCCCTCAGTCACTTAGTCCTTGCTGATGGGATACTCAACGCTCACCAGAGTACCAAGACATTTTTCAGTTGACTTTAATATAAGGTTCTTTTCACCTGATACACTTGCGAAAATATTCACTCCGTTAATTTGGGAATAGCATTTTCCTGGTACCTGGGCCTCCCGAGCTCCAGTCCTTAGATCTCTGCCTTACATACTTTGTATGTAAATGGCAGTACAAGGTGGATGAATTATCTTCTGTCCCCTTTTGTTCTTTCCATCTTCATTTCTATAAATGAAATTAACCCTCCCCCACCCTCAACCCCTTCACATCCAAAGGAAACAACTGGACTGATTTTCACCAAATTTGGGGCGCATATTTGGGATAACCTGTTAAAACACAAGCTATGTCAGTGAACAATTTGCTCTGGGAGGCCTGAGAGGAAGTGGAAGATATTGGGCAGTCATCTTCAGAAAAGGTTCCAAGGTCTGATAATCAATGCAGGAATTAAGAGGATATGACGAGAGTAAGCGTTGTTTTAAAATGTGGATCACCAAATAAAAGACATAGCACCGATGCTGTTTTATGCCTTAGAGCAAATTTTCCGCGTGTGTCCACTTGTGTTTGTGTGTGGGCGTGTATGTGTGTCCACTGTGCACCGTGTGCTAGGCACTATGTAAAGCATGTTATATGAGTTACATAAACAAATATTTAATGTAGTTATATTATTATCAGGCCTATTTTACAGATGGGGAACAAAAGGTTCACAGAAGGTAACAGGTGTGACCTTAAGTAGAAAGATGAAATTGAAAACCCAGGCTGTCTGAATACTTTCAAGTCACTCCTTAAAGTGTGCGTTCAAAGTCACTGCCATGAGGCCGTTCCTCCGCAGCCCTGCCGAGTGCTGCCTCTGCGGCCACAGTGACCAGTCCTGGTTTACCACACTGGAGTCTGCACTGACATCACAGACGTTTCCTCTCTCTTGTTGATGCTGTCTACTAAGCCAGGAACACGGCACAGACATCGGGGTGACAGTTTGACATCAGAAGCCTTCCTATTATCTGTGATCTGACCTGTAGGAGAAACATTCCAAATGCCAGATAGGAGAAATTTTAGCAGGATGTAAAGAGGAACTTTCCTCCCTGGAGGTTTGAGTGACATCAGAATGAATAAGCAAGGGGAATCATATCATCTACTTTCCAAGGGAACTTTAAAAATAGCAGCCTCTGTCAGTGTGCTTGGGCCACGTGTGTGCAGTTCAGCTGTTGCATCCCCTCAGTTCAGGAAGGAAATTAAGTTTTTCATCGATGCTGCATGAAGTCACAGTAATATGAGAATTGTCAGTTTAACTGGTAAATTTTGACAGCAGGGAATGCACACCTTCATCTGAATTATAGGGCTCTAATTATGCAGTTTAGAGTTGTCTGGAGTGATCAAACCCAAGGTAATACAACAGACTCGCCTTTCCACATTGTCCTAGGCAGTGGAAAGAACAGAGCCCGTGTACTCATGCATTCATTCATTAGGCATCTACTCCTTTCCAGACATGCTGCCGGGCACTGGAGTCACAGAATTAATAAGGCCTGCTCTTTGTCCTATTGGTCTGGGTCCTTGTCCCAAGTGTAATCTGAATAGCTGCAGGGTCTGCACAGATTACTTCAAATGACTTGACCTCTTTTTAGGTCTGACTCCCAATATCATTCATGGCAAAATTAGACAAAAACCTTTGGTAAGGATGGCCCCAATCTACACTGCCATGCACTATTAATGTCATCCATCAGCAAATATTTGCTAGCATCTTCCATGTACCAGGCAGTATGCGTTGCAGAGATAACATGGCAAGGACACCATGCCTTCCTATATGAAACTGATGGGAGAAAAGAACATTAAGCTACAGTGTAAAATATCAGGAAGCCTCATGTTGCCAGACAGGGTGGACACAGGGCAATGCAAGAGGGTCAGGGAATAGGTCCCTTGGAGGAAAGGTGGATTGGTGGCTAGAGGTTTTGGATGAAGGGAATAGGGGGCAAGATTCCAAGCAAGGGGAAGATCATAAACAAAGATCAGGAGGCAAGAGGGAAGGTGTTTGTTTTAGAGTATTAGGAGCAGACTAATATGACTGAGGTTGGGGTGAGGGAGGAAGGAAGAGTGTGGAGGGAGAGGAGAGAAATAGAGAGAAGATGTGAGGGGAAAGAGAAAATTGGAATGTGAAAGGGTTGAAAGGCAAAATAGGAAGAAAAGTGGAGACCAGGTTATAAAGAATTTTACCTCCCTTAGTTAGGAATTTGAACTTGAACTTGGGGCAGTTGGAGATCACTGAAGGTCTTAAGCAGAAGAATGATGAATTGAAAAGTGAGCTTTAGAGGACAAAATGTAAAACACTCATTGGAGGGAGAGAGAAAGACAGTCGAGATTGGTGATTTGAAGCTTATTGAAGAAGCCTCCTTCCCTTCCCTCCTTCCCTCTCTCCTTTCTGTCCCTCCCTCCTTCCCGCCTTCCTTCTTTTCCTTTTTCCCCTTCTTCCCCTCTCCTCCCCTCTCCTGTACCTCCCTCTCCCTCCTCTCCCCTCTCCTCTCTCCTCTGGCCTCCTCCCCCTTGTCTTCTCCCCTCCCCTCCCCTCTCCGTCACCTCCCTTCCCCCTCCTACTATCCCCTTCCTCCCTTCCTCTCTCCTCCCCCACCCTCCGTTCCTCTCTTTTCTAGCCTCCCGTCTCCCCTTCTCTTCTCCTCTGCTCGTCTCCCCTCTCCTCCACCCCTCTTCCCAGGCAGGAAGGAATGCTGTGTGGTGCTTCAAGGCGCTGAACCCAACAGAGGTGGTTTTATGACTGTATAAGGAGCGGTGACACCCATTCCTGCCAAAATTCCTCATGGTTAAGACCAAGCTTCAGCCCATAAGAAGTCAGAGACTGCCTGAAAGTGACTCATCAGGGGTGGCATAGATGATACCAGATTATAAGAATCTCAACTATGTGGCCTGACTGAGAACCCCAATTACTAAATTGTTCTCTTTTTCCTTGTGTGGCTTTGGCCCAGAAGAGGGTGCCAGGTTTGGTCATACCCATCTTCGAACTCTATAGAGGAGTTGCCCAGGGCCCTGGTGCTTCCTGCAGCCCAATGACTCCACACATAAAGGCGTGAGCTGAATGCACATTTGAGGCTTTTACAATGTTAAAGAAATGGAACCAAGAGGGAGCAAAATCCCAGAGGCCTTCCTTGAGTAAATGAGAGGTTTATTGAATAATTCCCCCATTTAAGTAAGAAAATTTAGTATCCAAATATTAGACAAGCACACGAGGTGAATGAATATAGGGGACACTGGGCTCCAGCTTGAAGTGACAGTCAAGAGTGATGGACTCCGGGGCCAGACTGCCTGGGCCAGGGTCCCTGTGCTGTTCTTCCCACGAAGCTGTTCAACAATATCAAGTGGTAATGCCTCTTCCTGCCTCAGTGTCCCCATCTATAAAATGAGGATAATAATGCTACCTGTCTTGGTGGGTTGCTGAGAGAATTAAATGAGTTAAATACTTGGAAAGTACTTTGAAAAAATTCCAGGCACATAACAAATATTATAGGAATGTTTGTTAAATAAAAATAAAGAAAATAATCTTTCTCTTTCCAATAAGTCATGTAGGGCTCCCTGGAGGTGAGGCTGAGGGGCCCATTGGCATCTTTTCAGGCCCAGGTGAAGAAGGCCTAGGAGCAGAGAGCTGCTCGTGCCCCTGGGTAGATGTCAATGGGGATCCAACAGCTGCAGCTTGGGGATATCTCTTTATTATGTTTTTATAATAAAGTATCTGAACGCAGAATCTAAAAGCAAAGAATAGAGATTTTTCTTTTAAAACTTTAGATCTCAGGCTGAGATTATCTGTTTAGATTAGCAGTTAGAGAATGAGATTTTAAAAAGCAAACACGAGGGAGAAAAGTTAAGAGACCCAGCGTTGCATAGTTAGGAGAAGAAAAAGTGGAATAAAAATAACTCTGCACCCTCATGCAGCCCCACACAAGCAAATAGCTTTATCCAGACAGGAAATGGAGCCTTTTTAGGCTGTCTCTTAAGCTCAACCTAACCTAGTCCAGTATCTCTCTGGTGCAGACGTCCGTGTTAGCTGCAGGGAGGGCTCAGTACATATTCTCCTTCATCTTCTGCTCTGCTGTTCTTCCTGGGTGAGGAACAAATCCACCGGCTGAGCTCCTTGCCATCTGGTCTGAGGTTGGGACCAGCAGAAAGTGTCAATTCTTGTTTGAGGTTTCCAGGCTGCCGGAAGGCTATTTCTTGCCTGGGCTCCGTCCCTACTCCCTCCTTCCCTCTTCTCTTCTCTAAGAATCTTCTCTTTGCTTCAGAATTCTTGGATGTGCCTTTGAACTTTTGCTGTTTGGGATGCACAGTCTTTTGCTCTTTTCTGGAGGAACCAGAGAGACAGTTGCAAGTTTGCAGGCTCATCAGTTCCCCTTTTAACAATGTTCTAGAATAGCCAGTTTCATGGGTCTTTGACATCACAACCCAAAAGTCCGTTGCACACACGTCTTTCATTTGTTTAGCAAGTAACCTTAGATAAGTAGGGGAAGCATCTAAATAGTTTTTTGTAGGTAAAATGAGAAATTAATTAAGAATTAGTGCTTGTGTAGCACTTTGTGTTTATGACTGCTGTTCATGTCCAACAGCTATTAAATAAGCAGCCAGTCACAAGGATGAAGATGAGAGACAGGTGATTTAGTAAAGAGCTGGGTGAAGGCAGGAAGGTTTAAGGCTTGACAAACCAAGGTTTCCACCCCATCTACAGAAAAAGAGCACTCTGGCATTCTTTACTCCAGCTACCTAGATCACGGTTGATGGGCAAGAAAGGGTAATTGCAAATAATTGGCAAGATTATGACCCCAGTCCTAAATAACAATACCAGCTTAAAGAGACCATAGGCTGATAACTTTATTTTGCTTTTGTTTTGATTTATCTCTAAATCAAAACAGACAGGTACATACACACATACTACTTCCTATTTAATTTTTTTTTTATTGTTGAATCATAGCTGAGTACATTAGTGCAATCAAGGGGTACAATGTGCTGGTTTCATATACAATCTGAAACATTTTCATCAAACTGTTTGACATAGCCATCATGTCGTTTTCTTAGCCAGAATGTTCATTGCAGCCCACTTCATAATGGCTAAGTCATGGAAGAAGCC
>CAUYON010042625.1:0-13030 GCA_963573935.1 Arctocebus calabarensis
GCCTGTAGTCCCAGCTACTTGGGAGGCAGAGGCAGGAGACTCGCTTGAGCCCAGGAATTGGAGGTTGCTGTGAGCTGTGATGCCACATCACTCTATCCAGGGTGACAGCTTGAGGCTCTGTCTCAAAAAAAAAAAAAAAAGAAAGTTTCCAATTTAATAAGTAAAAAAAAGAATCATGTTCCGAGGTTGCTAAGATCTATGGTAAGAATGAGTGTTTTATCCGTGAAGCTGTGAAGAAAGAAAAAGAAGGGCAGTTCCTGTGGCTTAGTGAGTAGGGCGCTGGCCCCATATACTGAGGGTGTTAGATTCAAATCCAGCCTTGGCCAAACTGCAACAAAAAAATAGCTGGGCACCTATAGTCCCAGTTACTCGGGAGGCTAAGACAAGAGAATCGCCTAAGCCCAGGAGCTAGTGGTTGCTGTGAGCTGTGAAGCCCTGGCGCTGTACCAAAGGAGACAAAGTGGGACTTTGTCTCTGAAAAAAAAAAAAAAGAAAGAAAAAGAAATTTGTACACAGGTTTCAGTACTACTCTGGTTTCAGTCATCCACAGCAGGTCTTGGTGTCCCTTTCTGTCCTTCATAGATAAATAAGGATTACTGTAACATCTTCACCTACTAAACTTTTTCGATTATTATTATTTTTTTTTTACAGTTTTTGGCCAGGGCTGGGTTTGAACCCCCCACCTCTGGAATATGGGGCCGGCGCCCTACTCCTTTGAGCCACAGGTGCCACCCTAAATTTTTTCAATTTTTGACTCATTTTTTATTTCTCATTTCCAAAATTACTCTCCTATATTCTCTATTTTGGCATCTACCCACCAGACTTTCCAATAAATGAACTTAATCTGAATAAAACATCAAACTGGCTTAACCTTGATATTATTACAAGGAATACGTCTCCCTTTCTGAAATATCAAAGTTGGATGGAACTTCTGGTACTTTTTCCAGTGCCCTTTCTATCTATACTATTTATTCATACCCTCCACTTGCCAATTGGCTTTTTAAAAAAATCTCAGATTAATATGAAAGTAAACATGATTAGGTTACATAGTTTGCTCTTATAAGGTTAAAGTCTGAGTTGCATTTATGTCCTTCTCCCAGGGAGTGTGCCATATATTCACACAAATTACCTGTTGGATGGGAACTTACCCAACCCCTTCCCCCTGACCCCCACTTGAATTTAATTTTTTCTCTCATGTGACCAAGTAGTTGTTAATCCACTAGTTTCACTTTCGTACTGAGTACATGTGATGCTTGTTTTTCCATTCTTGTGATACTTTGCCTAGGAGAATGTTCTCCAAATCCGTTCCGGTTATTATAAAAGATGCAAAATTTCCATCTTTTTTTAAAGGCTAAATAGTACTCCATGGTATACATATGGCAAAATTTATTGTTTTTGCTTACTAGAAACTTCCAGTGAAATGAATAGTTCCATCAACCCTTGCTCCTCTTCCTTCAATATCAGCTATTAATGGCATGTCCAAAACTTAGACTTGAATCCCTGATGCTAGTTTAAACTTTGCCTCCTTCCTCTGTTACACATTCACTCAGTTATCTCAGCAGATGGATCTGCTTGTAATCTTTCTCATCCATATTCCTTTGTTCCTCTCTTTCCACACCTGGTTTAGTTTTGTCCTTCTTCCAGGAGTCCCTAGTAAGCTTTAGAATGCGATTAACGTTAGATTATCAAACATTTCTTTAGATATTAGAATAGCTAACCCTTCCTCTCCATTCTAGATTTTTTTTTTTTTTTTTTTTTTTAGACAGAGCCTCAAGATGTCACCCTGGGTAGAGTGCAGTGGCATCACAGCTCACAGCAACCTCCAATTCCTGGGCTCAAGTGATTCTCCTGCCTCCACCTCCCAAGTAGCTGGGATTACAGGCACCCGCCACAGCGCTCGGCTATTTTTTGGTTGCAGCTGTCGTTGTTTGGCGGGCCGGGCTGGATTTGAACCTACCAGCTCAGGTGTATGTGGCTGGTGCCTTAGCAGCTTGAGCCACAGGCACCGAACCTCCATTCTAGATTTTAAACATTAACTACTTATAGCTCTAAGTGGCTTATGTACCTTTCAGTATTAGGACTTAAAAGATAAATTGACTTAAAGTAATATGGGACTGTTTTATAGAGTGGCCCTTTATAGTTTATTGGGTGCAACTGTAAAAACTCCTCACAGCTATGCTGTCTTCTAATTAAAAGTTTCTGTTACTTTGGAAGAGCTGCAAGAGGTTCTGAGTCATACACTGGATAATAAAATGTTAGAGCAAACATTTATACACTTAGGCAAATACTGCGTTTGGATGGAATATTCTTAAAAACTCTTCCTGCTAAATCAGTTCATTTTGATCTCCTTTCTTTTTGTCCTACTTTAGCCTTTTCCCTGGTTGTGATAAAATGAAGCTTTTAATACGGTTACCTTTGTAGTCAGTGACTTAATTGCTTGGCCCTGTAGACTTAGTGAGGCCAAGGACACGGGTTTGATTTCCCCCATGGATCAGTGTCTTCTTCCTCTGCTAGTCGGAAGCACAGTCTGTCCTTCAAACCATGGCCAACCATTTCATAAATGTTAGTTGCAAGGGAGATGGAGAAGGAGAGCCAGAATGGTTCAGTGGCAGTTCATTATAAAATGCGTTAAGTGGTGTGTGACACACTTTTGGGGAGCAAGACACAATTATAAGAGGGACTTTACCTAACAAATGCAATCAGTGTAATCTGGTTTCTTGTACCCTCAATGAATCTCCAACAATAAATAAAATAAAATAAAATAAAATAAAATAAAAATAAAACGAGTTAAGACAAATGTCTTACTGTAAGTGGTCCAGGAGTTTCATCCTTCCTCATCTACAAATAACTCAGCATTTATTTTATCCATCATTTGGGGCAGCTAGCACCTCTATACCCCTCAGCAGTGTTTATTTACATAGCTTCCCATCTTCTTTCTCTGATCTTTAAGCTGGATGTCTTACTGAATTTACCAAGAGATGGTGTGTTGTGATGAAAAGAACACGATTTTGTAAGTCAGGCCTTTGTTCTCCTACTGTCACTGATTAGTTGTGTGTCCATGGTTAAATTTCTTCATTTCTAAGTTTCTATTTCTTTCTACTTTATGGTTATAAGAATTAAATGAAACAATGTACATAAAGCACCGAGAATATAGTACATATATAATGAACATTAAAGTTCTCTATTTGTCCTTTATGATACATAAATAAATCCAGTCACTTGGTTAGGAAAGTTTGATATGGCTACCATTTATGTAATACCTACTCCGTGCCAAGTTTGCTTTGTAGTGTTTTATATCTATATTATCACTATTCTTCAGGTTAATCTCACAAGGTTATTTATAATTATCATCTCCTTTAAGATGACAAAAGTGAGATAAGGTGGTACTATCTGAGAGGCATGGTTTTCATCTAAGCACAGCAGATTGGGGTTATAGGGCTATTTTTAGGGAAGTAGTTTTTAAGTGTTATAGTTTAATAATTAACCAGAGGCAAGGGAGGGAATGTTTGTTACAAAGGCAGATTCTGGGGGCCCAGCTGTGGGATGCCCTTAGATGCAAGTGGGCCTTTGGAGGAGAAATATCAGCCTATGCAAGATAATTTGGATAAATGCCAATCTATTCAAGATAACTTAATTTGGTTTATTTATTTTCTACTTCAGGTTTTAAACTGCAGTAGGAGGAGGTTTAGAGGCACACTAGCAACTGTGGACTAAAATTGAACTTGCATAGGTAAGTAACAGACTGCTCGCTCAACTCTTCCTCATCACCTCTAGATGTTTATCCTCTAGTGATACCTCCCTAGACTATCTGGGCTCTTGATGTCTTTAATGAATCTCTGTTGATCCAGGCTCAATTTAACTGTATTATCAGCGAACAGATGAGGAGGTGCTGAGATGGGCCTCTTATAGGATAACTTGAGCCATGGCCCTGTGGAATCGTCACAAGCCATACTAGCTAGTAACCCCTTTCCTATCTGTAGATCGGGATTACATTCATCTCATGAAGTTATTTGTAAGAATTACCAAACCACTTTAGCACATGGTAGGTATTTATAAATGACACCTATTATTATTTTATTTTATTTTTGGGTAAGATATCATACATGGTCACCTATATTAAAGCATTCTGTAAACCACCTCTCATGCTATGAAACCCTGTCCCCCAGAATATCTTTTAGAAAATGTGATGAAAGCTATGGACCAGTACCATACGATGAAGCTATACTGTGAGCCACATATGTATTTTTTTTTAATTCTCTACTAGCTACATTGAAAAAACAGGTGGAATTAATTTTAATAATCACATATTTTATTTAACCAAATAAAGCTGTCATAATTTCATCATGTAATCGATATAAAAGGAGATACTTAATTTTTTTATACTAAGTCTTCAAAATCTAGTGTGCAGTTTGTATCTCCATTGGGCACTAAACTTTCAACAATAGAGTGAAATGTAGTGCTGCCCAAACAAAATTGTGTTTAATAGAAATGTTACTCTGCTTCAGTTTTAAAATTAAAATTATATACCATATAAAACAAAAAAATCTGTGCATCAGTTACAGGAGGTACATTTCAACTATTCAACAGCCACAGGTGTCTGTGGCTACCGTTTTGGGCAGAGCAGCTTTGCACCTTCTTCTCTAGAATTCTGCTTGCACTTGGGGTAGGGGTTCGTAAACCTCATAAAGTGCATCCTTGCTTTATACGCCCTTGCTTAAGAATTGTCTTTTCACATTTTATAAGCCAATCCACGAGGTAAAAGAGTCAACGAATTACTTTCCGTTTGTTTACTTAACATTATTCAAGTTTGTTGATGAACAAATCCCTCAAGCTAAATGGAGCAACCTCCGAGAAGCAGGAAAGTGGGCACTGATTACAATTTAAAAATAAGCTGAGGACGTAGTGGCTAAACCACTTTTGGCCGCTGTTTTCTATCACTGTCTTCTGATGTGATGACAGGGTTAACTCCTACATAGAAGATCTACAGATTTTCACCTTCTGAGACCAGCAAACTTCTGGGGCTGCACTTCTCAGAGCTTATGAAGAAAGATCTTTCAGAAAACCAGGCAGTAGCCACGGAACTTGCATAGATAGGAATTTATCCAAACTCTCCTTCTATTTTTGGCCAGAGCAACTGCTTGCCAATTCAAGTTTCTGGAAACTGACATACACCCGCTACAAAACACACTAGCGCAGGGTCAGACCTTTGCCAGGTATCGCTCGAAATCCCCTAAGCCTACTCCCACCGAAACTCGGTAGCGCAATTGTTTTTCCACGGCGGCAGCTCCAGTCCGCCCCGGCAAGCCCGCGCACCCGGCTCCTCCTCTGCCTTCCCGGCCCCAGCGCCCCGCCGCCCAGCGCGGCTCGGGGGCGTGGTCGGAGCGGGTCGGGGCGTGGCCGGGCCGGGGGCGTGGCCGGACCGGGGGTGGGGCCAGGGGGGGCTCCAGGAGGCGGAAGTTCCCGCGGGCGGTGGGGACGGCGCACGGACTGCGAGTCACTTGTCAGCGCTCCTCTGAAGCGGAGGCAACGCAGCTCCTGACCCAAGGTGAGTGGCCTCCGGCCGGGAGGCGGGAAAGAAGCGGTCGCGGTGCGCAGAACGCCCGGAGGGAAGCCGGCCGAGAAGGAGGAGGGGGCGCTCCCCGCGCCCGGTGGCTCCTCAGGTGCTTTCCGGGCGCTGAGCGGCGGAGGTGGGAGAGCCGCGCTGAGGGCGAGGGCAGCGCCGGAGGTCCCCGCAGCCCGGACCGGCGGGGACCAGCGCACCGGGGCAGGGGCGCGCGAGCGGCCCTCGGGCACTGCGGCCGCGACCCTCCCTGCCGCCGGCGTCGCGGGCCGCCCGCCGAGGCGTCCGCGTCCACCCACGAGGGGCGCCGGCCTCTCGGGGCTGATGGGGGAGGCAGCGGACCGCACGCGAAAGGCGGCGTATGTTTTCTTCGCTTGCAGACTACTGAGAAGCATTTATTTAAGGACTGGGGAAAACTGTGCGCCCCGAAATAAAGCTCGTTTAAAAAACCAACCTGTCCTGAACACCAGACTTACTCATACGGAGGTACTTCGAGGGGTTTTGGAAAGCGGTGCCTCCTGAGGGTTTGACAATAAGTGGGAAAAGGAAGGGCGTGTGGACACGGGCAGAGCTTGGAAAGAAAACTCGTGGCCGCGCTGGGCAGGGCAGGTCTAGGGTGTGATCGCCAGCTCCTATCCCGAGTCCGCCTTCCTGACGGTGCGGACGTCGGGGCCGCCTGCCGCGGAAACTGCGCGCTCCGGGGCCCTATTTGGCCAACGGCTGGGCGTGAGCCTCTCCTGGAAAGCCGACTCGTCCTGCGCCTTCACGTCTTCAGCTCTCCCTTCGTTGTCTCGTAGAGGTGGTGGTATTGGGGGGAATTTCAAGCCCCACTATTTCTCTTTAATGTCAGGCTCTTCTTGTCACTCTCCTTGCCCAGTGCTAGAGCAAAGACATTGTTTTAGGTTTCCCCTAAAAGTCCATGACTGTACAGAAATTCTAACATTTTCTACGTGTTTGAAAGCAGAGTGGGCAACTGTTTTCCTGTCTGCTTGGTATTTTAGGAAGGGAAACGAATAATTAGATGGAGGAGACCTGGAAAAGGCCAGTGAAAATGTTGCCATTGCTTAGGGCACACAGTCTTTTAAGGCAAATGAATTCCAAAGTGCAGCTAGCCAGGGAATGTAGAAATGAACCAACACTGACTACAAATGAAATGACACTGGTTTTGCAGTGTGGTTGTGACCTTGGCAGTGCCAGAAATTTTAATCACAAATGGGAGAAGTCATGAAGGAGTCCTAGAGTAAGGGAAGTTGGATATACGTGGGTTGATGCTTAGGTGAAATGCATTTTCTTGTAGGGAAGAGCAGAGCCAAAGGAAGTTGAGCCCAACTTTCACAATCTTCCCCTGAGACGAGTTAAAGATTAACAAAGTTGGGCAGGCTTCCTGTGAGGTGTATCTATTGGCTTTATGTACTTCTGATTTGTACTGTGTGCCAGTATCAAGACAGTTTTTCTCTACAAGTTTTATGAAAATCTGTTCGAAGTGGGGAAAACAGTGAAATTGTATGACGATCCTTATTACCTCTCCACTATTTGTTATATGCAATTTTGACTTCTGGTGTGACCTTTGGGTCTTTTTTAGTGCCCTGTGCCTGTTAACTTCAGTATGAAGTAATATGTTACTGCCTACTGGTTCAGAGTAGTGCTACACCAGTAGAAAAGCTCATTTGTTTTCTAGGTAGATGCCGTGCATATTTTCCCTGATGTCTGGTTTTTTTAAGAACTACATTTAAAGTTTTACCTCATTTTTGGTTTATGAGGAGAAGGAATCTGCTATAATATACCCAGTGGGTGGTTTGAATATCTACATCTACCACTCACAGCAAATTCATATTTGGTGCAAAGGGATAGAAATTTTGAATGGTTTAGTAAAAAATGAAAAAAATAGGCTTGGCATCTGTGACTCAAGCGGCTAAGGTGCCAGCCACATACACCTGAGCTGGTGGGTTCGAATCCAGCCTGAACCCGCCAGACAATGACGGCTGCAGCCAAAAAATAGCTGGGCGTTGTGGTGGGTGCCTGTAGTCCTAGCTACTTGGGAGGAGGAGGCAGGAGAATCATTTGAGCCCAGAGTTTGAGGTTGCTGTGAGCTGTGATGTCCGGGCACTGTACCCAAGGCAACAGCTTGAGGCTCTGTCTCCCCCCAAAAAAGAAAACGAAAAAGAAAGAAAAAGAAAAAATATTTAAAAAATAGGTAATATAAGGTGATGATTTTGTTCCACAGCTCAGATTTTCCGAGGAAGTATTTTTTTTTTTTTTTTGTAGAGACAGAGTCTCACTTTATTGCCCTAGGTAGAGTGCTGTGGCGTCACACTGCTCACAGCAACCTCCAGCTCCTGGGCTTAGGCGATTCTTTTGCCTCAGCCTCCCAAGTAGCTGGGACTACAGGCACCCGCCAGAATGCCCCGCTATTTTTTGATGCAGTTTGGCCGGGGCTGGGCTTGAACCTGCCACCCTTGGTATATGGGGCCAGCGCCCTACTCGCTGAGCCACGGGTGCCGCCCCAGGAAGTATGTTTTAAGAATTATGTATCTTGAAAAAAAAAAAAGAATTATGTATCTGTTATCCTAGTACACGGGGTGTGGGGAAGGAGGTTGTAGAGAGGGAAGCAGGGAAGAGGTGTGGGGGGTCACGGAGTGTGATACATGTCTTGGGGACAGAGCACAATTATAAGCAGGACTTTACCTAACAAATGCAAACAATGTAACCTGGTTCTTTGTACCCTCAATGCTTTCAACAATAAAATATATTTATATTTTTAATATTTTTTAAAGAAGGAACTATTCTGTTCCTTCGTCTTACGCTATAAAAAAATCCATTCTTCCCAGTCTCTCCTGCCACTGTAACAATCAGTGGTAAATTCCAAGTTAGATTTCTTTGCTTTTTACCAAAAATTACATGAAAGTACTACTCTCTCTACCATGAGAGTGAATGTGAGAACACTTAACAGTGAAACATAGAAAAAAGATAGTACTGAGGTATCGGTTCTTTTCTAAAGTGCCAGTTCAGTTTCATGCCTTAACCTTGCCCTTCTACCACATTTAGTTATAATCTTCTTCAGTGGGTGATAAATACCTACTCTCTACTTTGGCTGATGAGGTGTGTGTATAAAACAAAAAACAGACTCTGACTAAAATATCACTGTACCAGAGGAGTGTCTATCATTCCCTATCTGAAGGACAAGTAGATAATAACTTCAACTACGGAAAACATTTTATCCTTGTAAGAGAAAATATGAGTTGCAGTTCATTATTAGAAAGAATGGTTTTGTGCATTAAAAAATAACTTATTGCTGGGTGCAGTGTTGTACGCCTGTAATCCCAGTTACTTAAGAGGGTGAGGCAGGGACTGGGGGAGAACTCCCAAGCCCAGGAGTTAGAGACCAGTGTGGGCAACGTAGTGAGAACCCCATCTCAAACAAGACAAAACAAATTTCTCAAAGACTTTAATATTTGGAAAGCATGAATGGAAGTCTACTGATTCACAGTCCCTTTTATATGTTAGAGTAATGTAGAATTTAAGTAAAAGAAATTTGAAAGACTTGCTAACTATAAGCAAAAGAATATGTGAAGGAAGGAGAAAATCATTTTGAATTCAACTTGTAATAACATGTTGTTATTTCTTACATACATTAATCAAGTGTTGTAGAGTACTTTGGTTAAAGTTTTAATGCAAGAAACCACAAAATTGGATGGTAATAAGTTATAAAACTCATCAAGTGTCTGTCTAGGAATACATTCTTTTTTAAAAATATATACAAATATATTCTAAGCCCTTCTCCCCAGGGAGAAGATATTGGAGGCCGCTGACATTGCACTCACAGGCAGAAGTATATTCTCACATGGAATCTTTAGACTATGAAAATTGGCATGAGTGTAAGAATTGTATTAGCTCATAGATTCCCGTTAGAGTGAAATTAACAAAGAACGTCTCTACATCCTTTCACCCTCCCCCAAACAACATATTAAACATAATTGGCTTTATATTAAATGCTTTTAAATATGTAGTAGGGTTTCAGGTAAACATTTTTTTGACTATCTAATTTTTTTCACAGTGTCTTTCATCTTCTGGCCTTGGACTTTGAGCCATTAGAATCATGAGCAACTACAATGTGTCCTTGGTTGGCCCAGCTCCTTGGGGTTTCCGGCTGCAAGGTGGCAAGGATTTCAACATGCCTCTGACAATCTCTAGTGTAAGCAAACTTTACAGATTTTGTTACAGATGTTCATTCAGTGGTTTGTCTTGGAAACCTGAAGTCTGAGTTGTTGAATTCTCTATTGACCTATACTGTACTTACTACGATTGCTTGCAGGAGTTCATCTCAGCAGATTTAGTTATCTATTACAAAGGCCCGGAAGAGGACAGTTAGCAAAGATAATTCATTTCACTTTACCTTATTTTTCCATTTTCCTCCCAATTTTCAATAATAAAATGGAAAAACATTTAATAGGGGATAGACTGTAAGTTTTTGAACTGTCTTTATTTTTATTTCTTTATTTTTTTTGAGACAGAGTCTCCCTATGTCGCCCTGGGTAGAGTGCTCTTGTGTCACAGCTCACAGCAACCTCAAACTCTTGAGCTTAAGTGATTCTCTTGCCTCAGCCTCCCAAGAAACTAGGATTACAGGTGCCTGCTACAACGCCTGGCTGTTTTTCTGTTCCACTTGTCATTGTTGCTTCGCTGGCCAGGGCTGGGTTTGAACCCGCCAGCCTGGTGTACGTGGCCAGTGTCCTAACCACTGTGCTATAGGTACTGAGCCTGAACTGTGGTTTTTTTTTTGTTTGTTTGTTTGTTTTGAGAAAGAGTCTCAAGCTTTCGCCCTGGGTAGAGTACCCTGGCATCACAGCTGACAACATCCTCTAACTCCAAGGCTCAGGCAGTTCTCTTGCCTCAGCCTCCCAAGTAGCTGGGACTACAGGCATCCACCTTAACACCTGGCTATTTTTTGGTTGCAGTTGTCATTGTTGTTTGGCAGGCCTGGGCTGGATTCAAACCCACCAGCTCTGGGTTATGTGGCTGGTGCCTTAGCTGCTTGAGCTGCAGGCGTTCAGCCTGAACTGTCTTACATTTAGGGATTCTCTGAACCTCAGTTTCTTCATATGTAATTTTAGAAGGTTGTGCTGTGGGATTTTAATGGTTTCTTTCAGCTCCAAAAGCTGTTATTAAGACCTGCTGATCAAAAGTCAATAAAGTGGGCTGGGTGCAATGGTTCTCAGCTGTACTCTTAGCACCTTGGGAAGCTGAGGCAGGAGTTCAAGACCAGCTGGAGCAAGAGTCAGATATGAACTCTACAAAAAAATAGAAAAATTAGCTGGGTCTAATGGTATGCACCTATAGTCCCAGCTACTTGGGAGGCTGAGGCAGGACAACCACTTGAGTGTAGGAGTTTGAGATTATAGTGAGCTGTGAGGATGCAATTGCACTCCCTAGGTGACAGAATGGCACCTTATCTTAGATTTTTTTTTTTTTTTTTGTAGAGACAGAATCTCACTTTATCACCCTTGGTAGAGTGCCGTGGCGTCACACAGCTCACAGTAACCTCCAACTCCTGGGCTTAGGCGATTCTTTTGCCTCAGCCTCCTGAGTAGCTGGGACTAGAGGTGCCCGTCACAACACCCAACTATTTTTTTGTTGCAGTTTGGCCGGGGCTGGGTTTGAACCCGCCATCCTTGGTATATGGGGCTGGTGCCCTACTCGATGAGCCACAGGCGCTGCCCTATATGTATTTTTAATAAAATACTGTTTTGTTATTTCCTCAGCTCACTTTCTTGTGAATGTAATAGCCAACAGTAAATGGCCGAAAACTACTTAACCTTTGAAGAGGAAATAAAGGGCTTGGATCTACAACTAGATAATCAGCCTATGAATAATTGAGATTTGACATTTTGCCTCATGTGGATTTAGTCTAAATGTATTCTGTATATGTATTTTAAGGATATAGTTTAGTTATGATGGTAATACTGATGAGGGGAGTAATTACAACTTCTATTTATTGAAGTTAACTATATGTCAGTGTTTTACTTTCACTACCAGTAGGAAATAATTATTATTAATTATTTGTATAACTTTTTAGGGGGTTGTTTTTATATATTCAAATTAATAGGAATTTCTAGTCCTCTTTTACTCAAATGATAGCATACTAGAGGTACTAGTTCAACAATTTATGGTGGAGAACTTTTTGTCTAAATAAGGAGTTTTAAAAAAGTATAGTTTGTTCTAGGGAAGTAACATTTATCCCACCCTCTGCTGAAGGGTGCTCATGTTGTTTACAATATTGCTGTTACAAGCAGTGCTACAGTGAATACTGTATGAGTTCATATGTAACCGTATGTACTCATGTCATGTTGATAGGTTGTGCAGTGAATGAAAATATCTATTTTGTGCCTTCTAACAATTTACCAACAAGTGCTATAAATGCATTATTTAATTTAATCTCATTTAATTATTACAGCAGCAAAACAGTGAAATAGTGGTATTATTCCCATTATATAGAACCACTTTGGCCTTACATATCTGTTGTGGAAGAGTTGGCTTTTAAGCAATGACATTGTGCTGCCTGTCCAGTATTTCACTTTATCTTAAATTTAGTTAGGTTGTTTCTCTAATCACATATTTAGAAGATTATCATTTTGTTTAATTATATATGTATATATACACAAACACATATATTCTGCATCTTACAGTATGCACACATATATATACATATATATGTTTCACCAGCTCGATTTTGAAAGGTTAAATGTACGTATCCCCTTGTATCTGTTAAAATACTGCAAATCCCATTTTACAAACTTTAATGAAGTTTCCTTTGTTTCTTGACTATAGATTTAAAATAGTTGCCTTTAATTTGTCACCAATTACTGTCTTAATTCCGGTTACTCAGATTTTGAAAGGAAATACATTCATATGTAGTCTAGCAAGCAAGTTTTAAGACTTTGTGGTTAGATGAAATTTTAAATGTAAAGCTTCCACGTGAAAATGTGTTGTGATTTATTCCTGTTCCAGCTAAGTGGTGTTTTTTTTCCTTCTCCTGAAGATATGTTGTGAGAACAGGAACATTGTTTTAATATTATCTGTTTTTATGTTTTGTTAACATCATTTTACATTAACTTTGAATATTGTACTTTAATTATCTAAAGATAATTATTGTTTCCTTTACAATGCTTAAATTTTTGCTGAGAAACAGTCCAGAAACAAATTGATGCCTAAATGAGACAAACTTAGCGATCACTTTGTTGTTTGATAAAAGAAATACAAATGGGATGTGTAAATTTATAAAATTTGCTGAAAGTACCATGCCTTTAAGGAAGTTTTGTGTGCTTCAGTTCCCTGGCAGACAGTTTGAGGTGCTTGCTCTGTTGTGATGCTGATATAACAGAAGGCTGTGTACATACATGTGTGCCCTCTCCTGGCACAGAAGAAATGCTTTCCTTGTGTAGACAGAGTGCTAATTAAAGGATTTTGAACATA
>CAUYON010042626.1:0-18116 GCA_963573935.1 Arctocebus calabarensis
GTCAGGCCCAGGTTCTTTCTACCTTGTTGCTCTGCCCTTCTCATCTCATGATTACTACCCCATAACTAAAGATGGTTGCTCAAGCTTCAACCATTCTATCTGTTTTTCAGGCAGCAGAATGGCAGAGGAGGGATGAGGAAGGGTGTACTCACTCCCTGGAATTTGCACATTCCAGTCTGTTCTCTCCCAATTAGCCAAATCTTAGTCCTGCATGTTTCTTTGTGTATCTTCATCTTTTGTCTTCATCTGTGATTCAGACTGACAGACCAAGGGCTCAGGGAGACTGGGAAGTAACGGATGGAATTGAGACCTGCTAGTGTCCCAAAGAGAGCTACTCCCTGCACTCCCCTTCCCGTGCAGATGAAAGAGATGGCATCCCCAGCAAAGCCATGCCCCAGCAAACATTTTTTTGCTGTTTTCCAGGCAGACCTGTGCTGAGTGCTCTAGGAGGTACAGAGAAATACTGACCATGATATCTACCCTCCAGATGGTTAAATGCCCACAGCTATAGAGTTTCAGAGCTGGAAAGAATCTTAGGGGTCATCTAGTCCAGTCCTTTCTTCCATTCTGTTATAGATAAGACATCTTCAACTTATGCTTGCACATCTCTGGGGCTGGGGGCTCCAGCTGAGCCAATGTACTCTGAGTCAACAATGGCCATTTCCTATCATGAATAATATTTGCAGCCCTGTAACTTCTACCCACCAGCTCTGGTTCTTTCACAGAACAGGTCTTGCTTATTCTTCATGCAGTGACATAACCCACTTGCTATGTGAAGGTGGCTCTCACATCTGTCTGTACATCTGTCTGTCCCCTGCTTTCTCAACGAGTCTCTTTTCTAAAGTGAGTGTGACATATGGTCAAGTTCACAGGCCTGGCCCTTATGACCCTGACCAACCCACTTACACTCTCTGAACCTTCATTTCTCCATGTGTGAAATGAGGCTCATATTACTCATCATATGAGGATATTGTGAGGTTAAATGAGCTAATGAATGTGAAACACAGAGCCTGACTCTAAATACCAGGTGCCCATAAAATTCATGTGCAATTTAAAATAGCCAACTAATTTAAATTGCATATGAACTTTATGAACACCCTGTATAGCTGTTATTACCATTACTGATATGTTTATAATTAATAACGATGGAACATTCTGGACTCTCTTCCCTCTTGAGCAAATTGTGATAAGATACTAGATAATAAAAGAAGATAAACTTTTAACACTAGGGGGGAAATTAACATAAAAATGCTGCCTACAATTGTGACCAGGAGCCATAATTTTCGCTCCTTTTACCAGTGTCACTGGATTGCTGTTGCTGCCTGTGGAAAATCACTTCCTGGAGTCACCAGTTTGCTGTCTCCCTGTGCAAACTGCCTCCTGGGACGCTCCATCTGTTACAATGGGCACTGACATTCCTTAGGCTAATTTTCGTTAGTTCGTTAGCAGAAGCAGACAGAACACAAATAAACAAATATATTAAAAGAACTCAAAGAGTTTCTGCATGGGGCAGGGAGGAGTCAGGAAGCCTGGGGTTCTAAGTCCCACCTTGCCAGGACTGGCTGAGTGACTGGGGATATGGTATAGCGCCCCCTGTGGGCCTCTGATTCTTGAAACCAGAGAAAGGATGTGCAGTGGCCGCTTTCTCCCCACTTAGGGCGGGTCCAGGTGGGACCAGCATCTGGGCGGAGGCTGGGTACATGCCCAGGCAGCCCTGTGTGATTTGTGAGCCAAGCATAGCCTGCCTGCTACCAGGGTGTGATTGTTCTTGTGATTTAGCAACATCCAGCAAACACGTCCCATCAGGGCTGAGCTAAAAATAGGTTCTATGCATGGAACCCAGGAAAATCAGCAGCCCAGCCTGTGGGAGCTTGGCCAACCAGGCACAGCCAAGTTGCCACCACCACTCCAGGGGCACAGTGGCCAGAGAGATGAGGTCTGGCTAATTTCCCCACTTGTATTCACACACCCCACACACGTCAGGGCCACTGCCTTCCTGCTCCCTTGCCTCTCTCTCTTCACCTTCTGGAAGGTGTTGAGTGTGGAGATGGTAGGGTAAGAAGTATGGTCAAGTGTTTGGGACTCCATGGGCTTGGGTTCAAATACTGGCTCTACAATCGCTTCTCTGTTTCACCCATGACCATGAGACCCTTTGGATCCTGAGTTGCCTCAGCAATAACAGTAGGGTTAATTACCCCTGCTTCTTCTAAGAATTGTTCTGAGTACCAAAAGCAGTGAGTGGTAGAGCAGGGGGTTTTGAAATGTACCATGCCACGCACGTAATCATCTGAGTAGGCGGAGTTTGTTAAACCATCGACGGCTGGGTCCCACCCTCCACCAACTTCTAACTCATTAGGTCTGAAGAACATTGCTTCCCCCACAAAGGGAGGGATGCTGATGGATGCTCTTCCTGGGACCATACGTGAGGATCGTCGGGTTAGAGGTTAAATACATGAGTCCTTGAGTCAGACCGCAAGGGTGTGCAGTCGAGTGACTTTGGGCAAGTTACTAAACCTTTCTGAGCCATAGCTGGAAAACTGGGGAATAATAATTCCTGCTTTATAGTGTTGATGTGAGGATCAAGTGAGTTAATTCATGTAAAAGCACTTAAAACAGCAGCTGGCAAACAGCAAGCTTTAAGTAAACATCAGCTTTGATGAGTATCACAGAGTCTGCACCGAGTTCAACGCACTTCTTCTCCCTGTTCCATTTGCATTTCTGCGTCCAGGCCACCCTTCCCCGAGTCTTTGTGTTCTGAACCTCACCCTTCTGCGTGGGAGGGTGGGCAGGTGCGAGGAGGATCTGGACCCACCATGGAGCGTGGATAAAGTTTAGAGATCCCCGAAGCTGTCAGACGTGAATGTGCTTACCTAAGCGATCCGGTCTGAGAAGCACAACAACAACTAAGCCCAGATTGCCCCTATTTTCCCAGTCAGGACACTTTCTACAACATTATGACTTCGGATGCTGGAGCCCTGGTTGTTCTGAGAGTGTTTAGGGAACACTCCCCACCCCACCCCTGCTCCATAGCTGGGCACTCGGCAGGCTGCTCCCTTGTTGTTTATGCTTGGGGATGACACAGCTGTAAACATCTAACATCTGGGTACAAACGGCTATTTTCTTTGGGATTTTTCCCCCCTTGGGCTAATGTCCTCAGAGTGGAATTCGTGGGTCAACAAGTACAGACAGTGTTACAGCTAAAAGAAAACTAGACATAGCAACTCTGCTAGGGGCTGGAACTTCTCATTTTGCAGGAGCCTTCAGGCTGCTGGGGATGTTTGGAGGAGAGCTCTGGGTCAGATCTGTAGGTTATGGGAAGTAGTGGTGCCTGGAAGGAGGAAGCTCCGGATGGGAAGGTGCCTGTCAACCGCTGCTAAGTTCCCCCAGGAAATGGGAGACCGATACTTCCCAAACATTAACATGCATAGGAAATCCCTGTGTTAATAGCAGACTCCGAATCAGAAAGTCTAGGGGTGAAGATGTCAAGACTCTGAGTTTCTAGTGATTTCTAGGTAATTCCCATTCTGCCCAGCGACAAGTAGTGAGCATTTATGTCACCATGCCCTTGCTCATGCCATTTCTCTGTCTAACACACAAGTCCCAGCACATTCCAGACCCAGATGCAAAGATTGCCTGGATTCACTGCACCTGGCTGTGTTAGGAACCCGTCTTATGTGACTGTGTGAACCCCTGTACCTGTGATGATCCCAGCACGTTCCTTCTGTACTTCATTGTCGTTCTGTTCCCCTCTCTAACTCAGCTGTGGGCCAGTATTATTCATCACTGTATTCCTACCATCAGTGCCTTTTGTGGTTTAGACCTAATTATGATTACTGGGTAAGTAATGGATGGATGAATTAATAAATGACAAGAAGAGGGAGAAGCGATGGCTTAGGAGAAGCATCATGAACATATACATTTAGTTTCAAGGTCATTGTTGTCCATCTGTGGTTCTCTCAACCATACTCATCTGCTCGAAGCCCGGAGCCAGTGTCCTTTCTCTGATCCTTGCCGACCTTTGCCAGGCTTTCCAAAATGTTGACCCTGAACCAAGAGTGAACTCAGATAAATGAATAAGATCCAGGAAGCTTAGAGGTCCCTCACAGGGTGGCTCTAATAAATACCAGAAAACAAAAAGCAGGTGTTGGCAATCCTTCTCCTGCCAAAGAGTTATTTACACAAGTTTCCAAAGCAATCCCCTTCATCACTTTACACGCCTATTACACGGTTCTCTTCAGGGAAAGGTCTGGAGTTAGTTAGCTAGGTGGATTAGAGAGTGACCCCCCCAAAGGACAAAGGGCAGGGGTAGTAGGAGTCTTTCCCCCTCCTTTGCTCCAAGGCTACGGGACGGACACCCAATCCCAGTTCTGCTGTAATGCCCACAGTTCTGTTTGGTCCCCAAACTAGAGAATGACAATGGTCAGGGCAAATCGACCTCTCCTGCTTCACGTGAAAGGCAGAGCAGTGGAGCCGAGTGAACTTGAACTCTGGTATCAGACAACCTGAAGTAGAAAACAAAGATGCCTCTGTCCCTTCCAGCTGCATCGCCCTTTTATTCTGAAGTCATTTCAAACCTACAGAAAAGTTGCAAGACTAGTTCATGAAACCCCTGTGCACCCTTTGCCCAGATTCATCAATTTTGAACACTTTGCCACATTTGCTCTCGCATTCTCTTCCTCTCTTTCATGTTTTGTTTTGTTTCAGGCTCTCTGAAGATGATGAAAGTTTAGTGAAACAAAAAATGGAAACAGAAAGTCAGTTTTTAAAAGTCAAATGTAAAAGAAATAGAAGAACAAGTATCCAATGTATACACCCCTAATATAAGGCAAATGCTTTATCTTTCAAGTGAAGGCTACAACCCATTTATTGCACAGGAAGACGGGGAAAGGGGAGAAGGAGGGAAGGGGAGGAAGAGGGTGGGGGGAGATGGGACAAAGGGTGAGATCACATGTGTGGTACATATTTGAGGGGTCAGGAGAAAACTTCTAAATACGGATCAAAAATGTTTTCACATAGTAAACGAGAAAATCTCATGAATGTTATGTCAATCAGGTTGATAAAAATATCTCAGATTGTGTGTGAAGCCCGCACACTGTACCCCGTGATTGAACTAATGTACACAGCTTTGATTCAATTAAAAAAAAAGAAAGAAAGAAAAATGCCTGATGCCTAGATCCCATGGACCAGCATTTCTGATTTACTAGCCTAGATACAACTCAGGTTTCAGGCTTTCAAAACTCTTCTCTAGTTTTTCTAGTTGTAGACAAAATTGAGACCCACTGCTTTGAAACCCCACATCTGAGTCCTAGACCCTCCACCTGAGGTCAGGGGGTGGGATTGGACAGGATGTAGGTTAGTTTGGTCTTGACCATGTGGGACTTCCTGGTGGCCTACAAATCACTTCTTTTTTTTTTTTTTTTTTTAAGAGACAGAGTCTCATTTTTGCCCTTGGTAGAGTGCCGTAGCATCACACAGCTCACAGCAACCTCCAACTCCTGGACCTAGGTGATTCTCTTGCCTCAGTCTCCTGGGTAGCTGGGACTACAGGTGCCCACCACAATGCCTAGCTATTTTTTTGTTGGAGTTTGCCTGGGGCCGGGTTTGAACCTGCCACCCTTGGTATATGGGGCCAGCACCCTACCCACTGAGCCACAAGTGCCACCCTACAAATCACTTCTTTAAATGAAGACTGGGGCTTGAGGACAGAAGTCCACCCTCACATGTTCATAATATGGCACTTTCTAGCAAAACAAAACCTCACAGATTTGAATTGAAACTATAGGGACTAATCAAAGTCTTCCCACCCTCTTACCTATACTTAGAGGCAATAGGCCAACAGTGATTCACTCTTGGTCTGCTGTTTGCTCCTTGGACATGATGTTGAGTCAAGCTGAATTTCAACCCATAACCAAATCATGAGAGTCTATCTTCTGCCTCATAATCCATATTGACCTTGAAAATATATAACCTCCTCCCTATTGCCATTTGACACTCAGAGAAGTGGGAGTTGGACAAGGATTTTAAATCTCTGAGAATTCAAGATTCATTCAGCTCAATTTTAAAGCATTTCCAAGTGATGCATTTAGCAAAGGACCTACCATCTCTCCCAGTACTTTTGTTACTATGTGCATAATAAATTTATCACCCATATTACGTTGAAAGTCCTTTGTGGACTTTTCCAGAGTCTCAAATCTAATCACAGTTAAGCCATCAAAGGGATTATAGTTTTATCAGGAGTTTATTTTGCAAGACTGCCACATAGCTCTGCCAGATACGGTATCCTGTTTTTCCCACTGTGCTGAGCCCAAAGATTCCATTAAATAAAGTTGAACTCTTCAGTTATGCAGAAATATAAACAGTCTGCTCAATGTGGTTCAGAATTATATTTTCATTTAGGAAAAAATACATTCTAATACTAAACATTGTTGACCTTGTAACTCAGAAATATGAATATGATAAAAGAGGAAATTCTGAAGTTTATCCAGAGGAAAAGGCACTGTATTTTCAACACACACACATACACACACACATTTTGCCATTTAATGTACCCTAGCCATGGAGTATACTTGATAATCAATGATGCCTCAAGAGTTTTTCAGTGGATAAACTAGCGAAGACACTCTATGCCCCTCTGTAGCATGAAACAAACACATCAAGCTTTGTAGAATCAAGTCTAAAACATTCTCCTGAAACACAATTACTTCAGTCTACTCAGAATATATGGTATTTTGTGGGATTAGTAACAGGGTGGCTGGAGAAAGATAATATAGATAGGATTGCACTTCCCTAGTCTTCATTAGGCCAAACTAGCAAAACAGATGGTCCATGTCCAAACATAAATAGATCAGTGCTTCAACCAAAGCAAAATTATTCCATTTCTAGGTAAAATTGTGAACTTAAATCCCAAAGAAGAAAGCTAACGTATACCTTCAGACCTCTATACATCTTTCTACTTGCAGCCCTAAGAATTCCAGCTGTATCTTTTCAGGTATATTTCTTATGATGCAATAATAATAATAATAATAATTAGAGGATGGTGGCAATGGAAGAGAGTCATGGATTTAATTCTTATGAAAAGACATTGATAAACTCCATTCTGCAGTTTTGTTCATTCACATGGTGGTTATACAAAGAGCAAAGTTGAGCCTCTGCCTATTACCACCACATAATGGGAAATAATGCTTTTTCCAAAATGGTTGCAACCATATCACCCATCTTTCCTATTTTTATTACATGGACCTCACTACTTCCTGAACAAGAAAGGAATTTGATTCTCCTTGGTTTGAACCTGGGCAAGAGGTATACCTGCCTTTGCCAGTAGAGTGTGGCAGAAGTGTGGCATAAAAGACTAAGTCATAAAAGGCAATGTAGTATTTACTTTGCTCATTAAAATGTGTCTGCTTGGAGTCTAGACCTGCCATGTAAGAATTTCAGCTACCCTGAGGTCACCACGCTGCCAGGAAGCCAAACTCCATGGAAAGCCTCTGAGTAGACACTGCATTCTGCAACCCCAGTGTCACTCCCCACAAACAGTCCATACCAACTGCCAGTCCTGCGAGGAAGCCGTCTGGAATAGCTATCTCAATGTGGTCTTCAGATGGCAGCAGCCCCAGTGACATCTGATTCCAAGTTCTTGAGAAAACCCAGACCAGAATGTCTATAGGGGAACCCAACTGAGTTCCTTCCAAATTCCTGACCCCAAATGTCATAAGCAAAATGACATGGCTGTTTCAAGCTACTAAGTTTTAGGGAAATTTGTCATGCTGCAACAGTTGCTAAAATGGTGGCATTTCAGAGTTACCTTTACTTTCTATTATTCTGGCTGCTTGAGAATCTGAGAAAATCAGAAGTTTCTAGTTATCCTCAGGAAGGAGCATCTTTCATTAGACACTGGTATCTGAGCTTTCCAATATTATGGTTTTTCTGGAATCTGCTAATGGCCCCAATAAGCTGCCACAGTATTGTGAACCAGGCAGGGAAAATTATATTTACCTGTATTCTTCTAAGAGAGACTGTTCTATATATTTGAAAAATATACTTTGGCTCGGTGCCTGTAGCTCCACAGCTAGGGCACCAGCCACATACACCGAAGCTGGTGGGTTTGAACCCAGCCCGGACCTGCCAAACAACAATGACAATGACAACCAAAAAATGGGCAGGCTTTGTGGTAGGTGCTTATAGTCCCAACTACTTGGGAGGCTGAGGCAAGAGAATCGCTTAAGCCCAAGAGTTTGAGGTTACTGTGAGCTGTGACACCACAGCACTCTGCCAGGGTTACATAGTGAGACTCTGTCTCAAAAAAAAAAAAAATAAAAAAAAAGAAAAGAAAAAAATACACTTGGTCAACATATAATGGGGATGATATGAAAGTAGAGTACAGTGAGATATTTAAGTCCATTTTTAAGTAGCACTAAATAATTGCTAAACTTCCTTCCAAGGCGAGGGAGGGGAGCGTCCCATATACTGCAGGCATTTTTGCTTTGTTGAGCGAAATAAAGAAGGGAGTAGGGATTGCAACTTTAGGGGAAGAACTTGAATTGCTCAGCAAAATATTAATATAAGCAACAGGACCATGCTTAGAAAAAGCAAAAAGGAGAACATCTCATTTGCTGAGTAGCCTAAATAAGAACTTTGGGGAACAGAGACACTTAACAATGTTTTAAAAGAGTTTAGTATGAACGAGAAAATATCATGAATGGTATGTCAATCAGGTTGATAAAATATCTCAGATTGCGTGTGAAGCCCCCACCCTGTACCCCATGGTTGAACTAATGTACACAGTTATGATTCAATAAAAAAAAATAAATAAATAAAAAATAAAAGAGTTTACTATAAAGTATATAAGGAAAACTTCATCCTCTGTCATCCTTTCTAGAGTTGCAGGAAATATTAATAGATTGCTTAGTAGTTCTCTGGTTGCTAGTGGTTTAGGGAAACACAGAGATGCTGAGGTTAGCAAGGGGGCTAAAAGATTACATTTAAGGATGATCAGCTATCTGGGATACACATACACTGGTAAAAATATAGCAGAGGCAAACATTTGTTAAAAACGAGAAGGAAAACTGCAAAAATAATAATATTAATAATACTTTACCTTTGGATACCACCCATTTATGGAAGACATACTTTAAAAGGAGAGTTTCATACACACCATCCTCTGAAGATTGAGAGAGAGGACAGGTAGACGCACAGGAATTTCTAAGCACTGAGCAGTATTTTTTTTCCTTTGGATGTTAATGGTTGTTTAGTCTTGAAGGTCAAGGAAACTTGGGGTCCAGATAGGCAGAAAGGTTCATATACCAGAATCCCATAAAAATGGCCTAATGCTTTAACAACTGCAACCAGTGAGCCTTTGTCTATTGCTACCTCTTTCAAGCCTTTCAATTTTTTTTTCTCATTTGTCCCTTGGAAATATGTTCTAAAACAATTCTGTCCTGATGAAAAAATCTGCACTTAATTGTTAATAGTTGGTAATAAGTGAATGTTTTATGTACTTTAACTCCCAGGATCATTTGCATTTGTGGCCTATATGAACCTCTTACTCCACAAACTTGAGTGTGAAAGGAGTATTTCATTTCTTTATTTTCCTTCAAATTAAATCCAAATTTGCACCTGAAGGGCTATAGAACATACCAGTGTGAAAAGGTTTTTTTTTTGTTTTTTCCTGAGTTCTTCTTGCCCAAAAGCAGATCCTCCCCCAAAGAATTCAACTATCACAAATCCCCGCCCTGAGAGTTTCCTAACCAGAAAAAATTGACTTCTGTTGCCAGAGAGAAAAAGTTGGCACCAAGATAAAAAATTCTCTAAACAGACTTTGCCACGGAAATATCATCTGCCATCTATTCTTCTAAGGACTGGTTTGTCCTTCCTAAAAGTCATTTGTTTTCTCAAAAATGCCCCTTTCCCTCCTTCTCCTCTCCTGTCCTGTTAAGATGGTACATAAACCCTCAATTATTATTTTTTTATTATTATTTGAGACAGAGTCTCACTATGTTGTCCTTGGTAGAGTGCCATGGTGTCATAGCTCTGAGCAACCTCAAACTCTTGGGCTCTAGAGATTCTCTTACCTCACCCTTCCTAGTAGCTGGGACTATAGGTACCCATCACAATACCTGGCTATTTCATCCTTTCTTCTTTTTTTGTTTAGCAGGTCCAGGCCGGATTCAAACCCACCAACCCTGGTGCATGTGGGCCATCTTTTTTTTTTTTTGAGACAGAGTCTCAAGCTGTCACCTCTGGGTAGAGTGCTGTGGCATCATAACTCACAGCAACCACCCACTCTTGGGCTCAAGTGATCCTCTTGCCTCAGTTTTTGTATGTTTAGTAGAAACAGGGGTCTCACTTTTGCTCAGACTAGTCTCGAACTTGTGAGCTCAAGCTACTCATTCACCTGGGCCTCCCAAAGTGCTAGGATAATAGCTGTGAGCTACCAGGCCCAGCCTAAACCCTCAATTCTACTACTTTTTTTTTTTTTTGAGACAGAGTCTTGTTCTGTCACCCTGGGTAGAGTGCCATGGTGTCATAGCTCACAGCAACCTCAAACTCTTGAGCTTCAGCAATCTTCTTGCCTCAATTTTCCTTGTAGCTGGGCCTAGAGATACCCACCACAATGCCCCACTAGTTTTTCTATTTTTAATAGAGATGGGGGTCTTTCTCTTGCTCAGGCTGGTCTTGAGCTCCTGAGCTCAAGCAATCTACCTGCCTTGGCCTCCCAATGTGCTGGAATTACAGGCCCGTGTCACCCTGCCCAGCCTCTACTGACCTTTTTGAGCTATATTTTTCTATGAACTTCTACTCACGTTCATGCATAAAAATCTATCTTCTCTCTTGCAAATCTGTCTTTTCTCAGTTTAATTTGCAGCCCCCCCCCAATACTAAACCTAAGAAGATAGAGAACAAGTTTTTCCTGCCTCACAAGCTTCTTCCCTTCTGAGGCTGTAGAAAAATTCAAACTCAATCATTGCTGGGGTTGGTGGGAAGGAGTTCTCTCCTCCACAGGCTCCAACTATCATCTAGGAACCTGGGGTGTAGTTCCTGAAAATAGAGGAGAAAGTCACTGGCCTTCGGTCCATCCTGATCCCAGGATAATCCTCCTTGTCCAGGTGTATTACTCTCTGAAGTCTGGGGTCTCCATCATTTCCTTTGCTGTGCATGGATAGAGAAACTGTGGCTAGAGCAAGAGCTGAACCCCTTAGATACAGAACTTAGGTTCTGTCTCCTCCTCAGTCTCTTCAAGGTGTGGGGAGCACATCCTGCCATTCTTTAAGATTTCCATTCACTCCAGTCTTGGGGTGTCACTCATCTCAAAAGACACACACTTCTCCCTGCTCTTCCTAGTATAATCTTATCAAGGGACTCAGCCCTTGGGGACAGAAAAGCCAGAGGGAGCCCCGATCTATAGTAATTTTTGTTCTTGTGCCCACAGCACAAACCTCCCTTGAGGAAAGGGAGGGGATCAGATGGTAAAGCTACCTTCCTGGGAAAGGGAGAGGAAAACATATCACAAAAAGAAAGCACTGATGCCTCAGCAAAGCACTCAGACACGTATTTAACAAAGTATTCCAGAAGGAGGGAAACGCCTGTGAAAAGTAGCAACATTTAAACCCAATGGAAACGGTCTTTCAAAATGGGTCCTCTGGCTCCCCTCAGGTCTTACAAAGGCCCCTCCATGGAAAGGCTGCACCCAAGGCTGAAACACAATGCGTTTCAGAGTCTGGAGTTGCGACGTGGTATGCTAGGAGACACATTTCTTGTCAGCTCACAACACTTGTCAGGCTTTCGTTTCCTCTCAGCAGAAAGCTCAGAGCTGAGGTTGTTACCTTGAAGAGAACATCACCCGCAACCTTAGAATCTCGATGGTAGCATCCTTGCTTCTTTCCAAGGCTGGATTAGCCCACCCTCCTGACTGAGTTTAGTTTCCCTGATCACGCCAGCCTCCACCCCATGAGAGATGAGACCTGCCTGCCAGGACGCGGGCTGGAATTGCCTCTGAGGAGTTAATACTCTCAAAGACATTTTTCTGCCCCAGTCCCTACCCTCCAGGCGAATGTCGGCAATAATTCTGTCTTAGTGAGCCAAAGGCAGGCCGTGTCCTACCTCACTCCTGCCAGGAGCCACTGCCTTTGAAAAACAGCAAAAATAGCTTTCTCTGTTAGGAGGAAGCAACAGAACCCCCAACACTGAGCAAACCTTACCCTTCCCTCAAGTCACTTGTTTACAGACAGCCCAGAACAGGGAAATTGAGGTCAAGGACCTGCTGCTGTTTCTCTCCTTCCTCAGCCCAAGTGACCTGTGGGATGACCCTTGGAACCAGATACTTTTAACTCCTGCCTCCGTGCCTTGGAGACTTGAATCCTACCTGTGACCCAGAGGGGTGCTGCTGAAACCCCTTGTTACTACCCCTGAGAGAAAGCAAACTTGGAAGTCTAAAGGCATATACATTTTCAAATTCAAACTAAGAGAGATTTTCTAGAAAAGTACAAGCTATATTCTTTCACAGGGCCTTTTTGTTTTTTTAGTTTCATTTTGATCAAGCAACCAGCAGCCCAAGTCCTTCTTCTCTGGTTTCCTACTTCTGTTAGCACCCCCCAGATGAGATCAACTGAGGCTCAGAGGAGTTCAGTGACTCATTTCAGGTCCCACAGCTAGTAAACTGTATAGAATTCCAAGGATTCCAAGCTAAGATTTCTGATTCTCTTTACTCATTTATTGCCTTTCCAGATGTATATTTCACCAAAACATTTTTAGGTTTATTTGTTAGGTTAAGATAGATGCTTGAAGACTGAAACATTTTAACATTAAGAAAGACTGAGTCCCCGTTAGGAAAACCAAACATTTATTTGTGAAATTCTAGGCAAATTATGTGTCTCTAGGAGACACCGGTAGATCACAGTTGGCAAGGAAACTCCAAACCAGTCTCTCTTAATTATTTTACCAAGAGTTGCTTTCTGTTTATAGGCTGCTAGCTCAAATTAAGGATTAGTGTGTATAGTGTGTGTGTGTGTACACTAGAGGTGTCCATGGAATAGACAAATAAGCTTTAATATAGAGCAGGGTAACGCCAAAGAGTAAGTATATTGTATACAACAGAACAACTAGAGTGTTCTGTAGCTTTGAAAAACATTGTGGCCAAACAAAATGTTCTGCCAGGGGCATCATGGGCAAGCTCTCTATCGTCTCACTGTGAACAAGTCATATTTTCAGGCTCTATTGGCCTTCAAGGCCCAGCCTAATACACTATGTTCTGTTGTACCTGGGTTGCCCATTCAGACCAACAATTACATTTGAGAAGTGAGAAAGTAAAAGCTAATTTTAGTTCCTTTCACAAAACTCTGTCTTTTCCAGAAAAATCCTTAGTCCTCAACAAGTGCCTCTAAAAAGAAAAAAAAAAGAGGTATACTTCCTTTGAGAAGCTGTAGCATTTTCAAAGCACTCTTCCAACTGGATTAGAGTTTTTCATTAGGACCCTGTAACAGTAACTTCCAGTAAGTGAACATAGATGTGATTTCATTTAATCTATAAGGATGGTCCATGGCAAAGGCAACATTTGTCACATTTTCAGATGCAGAAACTGAGGTTCAGATATTTTAAATAATTTGCTTAAAAAGACCCTGTGCAAAGGGATAGATCTTTCTATGTTATAATGCCTCTCAATTTGACACTAGGGAAATAATAAATTCTCTACATAGGATAGATGGTAGTTGACATTACATGACTAAGAACTGTCTGTGTGAATTATGAGACAACTTTAATCTTGCTCTTCACTTTGAAGGAGATCTCTATCCCAGAAGGAGAGCCTTTATTTTTCTAATCTTCAACTGGGTACATTTTCAGAATAAAAGATACTAAAATTTCATTGTCTTGCAGAAAACACTACTTCTTTCATCTCCTGGGGCAAGAAAAAAGGCAGGCTCATAAAATCATATGCAAATTATTCACATGCAAAAGTTTATTCTCCACTAATTGCATGACAATTATTTTGTCCTAAAGGAACATTGCAAGAAAGTTCAAATGTATCTAAAGTGGAGATCTCTATGGAAACTTTACCACAGGTACCAGTGACATTGATGGGTTTTGGCTCAGTTCCAAATCGTTGGATTTCTTGCTAAATTTCTGTCCTTTAACTCTCCTTCTGGACGGGAGCATCTGCAGAAAGCTGGCTACAGACCGCCATCTTGGCTCCTCCCAACATTGATGGTTTTAATCACGGTTGTCAAATTTTGTTTCTTAAGCTGAGAAGTATGTGAGGTACTCTCTTTTATTGTTTATATCTCTGTGTTTTTAGGAAACATTTTATAGTTTTTGAAGGTACTCTCAGAGATCAACACCCTCCCCCTCAATGGGCAGAGCAAAGGTCTGCTTGTCACCTTTCAAATGCATTGCTGTGACTAAGCTCCTGAGAGCCTACATCTCAGGTGAAGCAGTGACAACAATTCAGAAGCCCATGAATACAGCCTGCAATCCTCTTCAGCAATAGTGAGGAATCCATCAGTGCAGATTCCATGCTCTGCCCTCAGCCTGGGAGGGGTGTAGATAGCAGTACTAACTTTGTTTTTATTATTGTTTTGGATTCATTGAGTGTGCAAAGAATAAGGTTACACTAATTGTATTTGTTAGATAAAGTTCCTCTTATAAGTAAGTGTTCTGCCCTCAAAAGTTGTGCCATACACCATAACCCCCCTTCCCCTTCCTCCTCCCCTCTCCTTGCTCCACCCCCCCTTCCCCTACCCTTCCTTGTATTAGCTCATCTACTGCCTTCATATCAGAATTGAGTACATTGGATTCTTGCTTCTCCATTCATGTGATGCTTTACTGAGAAGAAAGTGTTCCACCTCCATCCAGGTTAATATAAAAGATGTATAGTCTCCATCTTTTTAATGGCTGAATAGTATTCCATGGTATACATATACCACAGCTTGTTAACCCGTTCCTGGATTGGTAGGAATTTAGGGTGTTTAATCATTTTGGCAATAAAAATCCTTGAAGAAAGTGTGGGGTAAAGACTTGAAAATCTTGGCCTGGGGAAAGATTTTATGAAGAAGACATCAGTGGCAGCTGCAACAACAACAAAAATTGGGACTTAATTAATTGGGACTTTAAACTGAAAAGCTTCTTTACAGCTAAGGAAACAATAACCAAAGCAAACAGACAACCTTCAGAATGGGAAAAGATATTTGCATATTATGAATTGGATAAAAGCTTGATAACTAGGATCTACAGAGAGCTCAAATTAATCAACAAGAAAAGACCCAACAATCTCATAGATCACTGGGCAAGAGACATGAATAGAACCTCCTCTATAAGAACACAGATGAATGGATAACAAACATATAAAAAAATGCTCATCATCCCTAATCATCAGAGAAATGCAAATCAAAACTACTCTGTGATATCACCTAACCCCAGTAAGAATGGGCCACACCACAAAGTCTCAAAGCTGCAGATACCGGTGTGGATGTGATAAGAAAGAAACACTTTTACACAGCGGTACTAACTTTTAAAGTCAGAGATAGATTTGAGTTTGAATTCTTTCAAGCCTCAGTTCTTTTATCTATAAAATGGAACTAATAAGACATAGCACCTTGCTGAATTTTTATAAGGATGTAATTAATGACTTCATATAAAGTGCCTGGCATACAATAAGCATGCATAAATAATGTTGTCATGATTTACACAAATCACCAGTCTAGGAAAGTCTGTTCTGATTCTCTTTCTTGCTCTTTCTTTGTCCTGGATGTCTACCATTTTCAAATTTGCTCTATAACTAGATATTTGCATTTAAATAGCTTTCCTGAGGCCTGTGAATACATGCATCCTAATTCACTGTTCAGATAGTCCATTTTCTAGTTATTTATAAACTTAGGGGAAAAAGTAAAGAAATAAAAATATTCTACTTATTCACGTTTCTTTCCTCTTTAAAAGCACTAGTTGAGGTCATTAGACCATTACATCAGAGTGTTCAGACATTACTAAAACAAATTACTCCAGGTCAGTCTAAGGGGAGTCCTTACGCTCATTCTAGCAGAGGAGGCTGGGAGGCCCCCTGAGAAGAAGAGAAAGAATGGGTCTCTTGTTGGCTCACACATGACATACTTAGAAATGGTTTGTTTTGCTAATATGAACAGATGGCTTCTAGCCATATATAAAAACATTCCAAACCACATCGATTTGCCTGACAAGTGTCCTACAAAAGGCAGTCAACCTAGACTGAAGGGTGTGTGTCTCTGTGGGAGCAAATCTTGCTCAAGGATTGAATTGTATTCTGATGAGAGCTTTTTTGGGGAATACTTACATCCCAAGTTAGAAGGAAAAGTATTTGCTTGTGTTTGAAGTTGTAGGTTTGAATATTTACTCCACCACTTCCTGGTGAGGTGGCATGAGTAAACGGTTTAATTTTTTTTTTTTTGAGACAGAGCCTCAAGCTGTCACCCTGTATAGAGTGCTGTGGCATCACAGCTCACAGCAACCTCCAATTCCTGGGCTCAAGTGAGTCTCTTGCCTCCGTTTCCCAAGTAGCTGAGACTACAGGCGCCGGCCACAATGCCCAGGCATTTTTTTTTGGTTGCAGCCGTCATTGTTGTTTGGTGGGCCGGGGCTGGATTCGAACCCACCAGCTCAGGTGCACGTGGCTGGCGCCTTAGCCTGTTGAGCCACAGGCGCTGAGCCAACTGTTTAATTTTTTAGCCTCAGTGTCTTCACTGGTCGAGCAGGGACTGTAATAATGTAACTCACAGAGTTCTGATAAGATTTAAGCAAACATATGAAAGAAGCTGGAAGAGAGCCAGATGCCTAGTAAGCATTTGAAACATTTTAGGGCTTGAATGTGTGTGTTCAAATTTCAGACCCAAGTTTCAAGATGGTAGGGGTCATGAGGGAGTAGAATAGATGTTGAACTTGCAACCAAGGAAATAAAGCTAAATTATACTTGCAACTTTCCAGTAGCTTTGGACAAATTTCTCAACTTTTCTGAGTTTTATTTTCTTAATGAGCAAAGTGGGTCATAATATCATATCTCTCTCTGCTCTAGATTGTTGAAGGAATAAAGTTTGTCTCTCTGTGTTCCCAACCTTCACATCTTGCATTCTTTGTGTTTCGAAAAGTAACAACATTGTTAATCACATCTTTGGGTTTTTCCAAATTACTAACTTCTGATGGAATGGTGAGCTTTTAAAAAAATCTGGTAGAAGAATTATAGATTGGTTCTGGAATTCTCCAGTCTTCTCTTGGGCAACAATTTATATGCAAAAGCAAACAGCAACTTTGGAATGGAACACTAGTAATGATTAAGATAATTATTTGTCTTTGTAGGAACACCACCACCTTCTGTGACCTTATGCTTTCAAGTTCAATAAGATGGAATAATTCCATAATAGTTTAAATCCCAGAACTACCTTTACTCAGAGTCTGAGTAATAGTTTCTGAAGACTCCCGAAATCAAATTTTGTGGCCAGTTGGCTGCAGTGACAGATAAATCAAAGGATAAATCTCATAAAATCCTGAATTCTGTGAAGGATCAGACCCAGTAAGTTGGGTGGTATTCTAGCACATGGCGTATGCATGGGAGTTTATATAATATTGCCTGGAGCAATAAAAATCTATTTAGATTTTAGTTTAGCTGAATAGAAAATGTTAAAGTCAATTTATCTTATCTTCGTCTGTTAGGAAAAAAAATGACTCTTCTTTAACTACACGTGAATACATTCTTAGAAAAAAATAAATTCTACAGCTAAAGTTTAAATTTCTGTCTCCTTCATGGTGACTCCTATTACTAGTTCATTGTATGTCCTTCCACAGCCCTTTTCTCTGCATTTTATGTAAAACACACACACACACACATACACACACTATAGAAATGTGTAGTTTCATTAATATGTCCATGGAGCAGTACTTAAATAACACAAACTATTCTATAGCTATCTTTTTACTCTACGATGTGTATCAGAGATAGTTTCCTGTCAGTTTGTAGATATTCACATCATTCTTTTTTTTTTTTTTGTAGAGACAGAGTCTCACTTTATCGCCCTGGGTAGAGTGCCGTGGCGTCACACTGCTCACAGCAACCTCCAGCTCTTGGGCTTAAGCGATTCTCTTGCCTCAGCCTCCCTAGTAGCTGGGAC
>CAUYON010042627.1:0-32533 GCA_963573935.1 Arctocebus calabarensis
TCTTTATATAGTGATCAAGAAAATGCCATGAAGGCTATCTGTAACAGTACGATCAAAACATTTCTGAATGTATATGAATCGTGCCCTATGATTGCACCAATGTACAGAATTATGATTCAATAAAATTAAAAAAAAAAAAAAAAAGATAGCCGGGAGTTGTGACAGGTGCCTATAGTCCCAGATACTAGGGAGGCTGAGGCAAGAGAATCACCTAAGCCCAGGAGTTGGAGGTTGCTGTGAGTTGTGGCACCATGGCACTCTACTGAGGGTAATAAAGTAAGACTCTGTCTCTTTAAAAAAAAAAGTGTAAACATGTATAAGTAATAAATAAATAAGAAAAATAAAATTAAATTCTTATAATTAAATAATCCAAGAAATGTCAAGTAGAATATAATGAGACGCTCTGATCCAACTATATAAATCATTATCTTAAAGACTAATGGATTATACACTTAGAATAAAGGCAGAGAGTATCGAACTAAATTTTTAAAATTAAAAGAGAAAATTGCTGTGGACAAGAATTGTACTGTAACATCTAAGGTATATATGTATATTGAAAATGAATGAAAGAAAAGAAATGCTGTATACTAAAAGCTTAAGAAAGCGATACTTGCAATGCTGATAACAACTAAAATAAATGTCTTTTCAACTGTACATGAGGCATACTTCTAAAATGTATCTATGTAAATTCATAAGGATTGAATTTTACAAAATATATTTGTAAAGCTTAATGGAATTTAGTTGGATATTAATAAAATTACATACACATAAAATTGTAGCTATTCATAAATGAAACAAAATACTTCTCTGCAATGCATAAGTCAAAGAATAAATTAAAATAATAACAATAGGCATGATAATTTGCAGAATGCAACTAAAACACTCTACAGAAAAACTGTTTTCGTGATCATTTTTAAAGGAAAACAGATCTAAAATTAATAACGAGTTTCCTTATTAAGATAAATGAAAGGCCGGGCGCAGTAGCTCATGTCTATAATCCTAGCACTCTGGGAGGCCAAGGCGGGTGGATTATCTGAGCTCATGGGTTCAAGACCAGCCTGAGCCAGAGGAAGACCTCATCTCTAAAAACAGCCTGGCGTTCTGTTGGGTTCCAATAGTCCAGCTACTTGGGAGGCTGTGATGCACAGTGGTTACAGCGCCAACCACATACACCAAGGGTGGCGGGTTCAAACCTGGCCTGGACCAGTTAAATAACAATGACAACTGCAAAAAAAATAGTCAGAGTGAGACCCCATCCCTAATAATAGACAGGCAGTATGGCAGGTACCTGTAGTCCAGCTACTTGGGAGGTTGAGGCAAGAGAATCACTTAAGTCCAAGAGTTCGAGGTTGCTGTGAGCTGTACCGACATGGCACTCTGTCAAGGGCCACAAAGTGAGACTTTGTCTCATAACAAAAGATAAAGGAAAAAAAAATGAAGAGCAAAATAAACCATGAGTAAGTATAAGGAAAAAGTAATGAGTAAAGAAGTACTAATCGATGAAGTAGAAAAAAAAATAGAGAAAAATCAAGAGATTTTCCTTTTTCTTTTTTCGAGACAGTCTCAAGCTGTCACCCTGGACAGAGTGCTGTGGCATCATAGCTCACAGCAACTTCCAATTCCTGGGCTCAAGCGAGTCTCCTGCCTCCGCCTCCCAAGTAGCTGGGACTACAGGCACCCGCCACAACATCCGGCCATTTTTTGGTTGCAGCTGTCATTGTTGTTTGGTGGGCCTGGGCTGGATTCGAACCTGCCAGCTCAGGTATAGGTGGCTGGCGCCTTAGCTCGTTGAGCCACAGGAGCCAAGCCTCTTTTTATTTATTTATTTTTTTTGAGACAGCATCTTGCTCTATTACCCAGGCTAGAGAACCACGGTCTCAGTCTAGCTCATATCACAGCAGCTCCATGCTCCTGGGCTCCAGCAGTCCTCCTGCCTCAGCTTCCAAGTAGTGGGATTACTAGGCACACTGGAATCCTGGAAGTCAGGGAATAAATGGAATCCAGTATCAAGTCCACCTCACAGTAGCTTTTCCCTGCGGCTATTTCCCTCAAACCAGGGAGCACATGCATTAGGGGGGATGTAGGTAGAAGCTGGTTACATTCTGACCTGTTGAGGATGAGTCATTACAAAAGGAAAGATCAAAGGAAAACCTTAGCATCAGTCATTCACCCTCAAGTCCAATACAGTAAATAAAACAGAATATCACATCTCAGGATTAATCAGAGGAATGAATCAGTGACATCCTTAAAGCTTTGAGAAGTCAGCGGTAATTCTTTCAATTTCTTTTTTTCAGCTCACCTATAAGGTTCTTTAAAAAAACAGATAGACCATCGGGGATAATAATAGTATTACTATAAACCTAAATAGTGATATCATATGTGCTACTCTTTCCATGGATAAGTGTTTCTAGAACAGAATGTAACTTCTGGTACATAGATCTCACTATTGACGTGGAAAATACATTCTCCATCAATAAAGAACATTAGAAGGAATACATTTTAATGTGTTCAGGAAACCAATATTCATTCACAGATTTGGAATAGGGCTATAGGTAATGCTTTTTCTCTTATCACATTATATTCTTCTAAGGTCTTGAGGGTCTCTTGAAATGTTTTTGGTCATCACACTGATCACTACATTGATTTCATTATGCTGTTTTTTTCTAGTGTTCCACAAGAAGTCGGGGTACCCTAGTAAGTTACATGCATCCCCAAAGTGGTAAGTAAACTCTGGAAGGGTTACTAGCCTGTCGCATCACTGAGAACTTTCTAAAAATGGATCAAGTTATTGTTCCTCACAAATCCCATAGTAGAGTCATAGGACTGAGTGGGATATTTCACACCTGTAACTATTGTTCTACTGTAGTGAAAACGTCCCTGGGCATCAGCCACTCAACTCTAAAAATCAGTACTGTTAGAAGTATCCATGTTGGATTACGGTGCTGTGTGGATTTCAGTGTCATGCCATCGACAGCCGAAGACTATGTACTCTCTGAAGCCTGGAGAGCTACAGAGCAAGTAGAAACTATATCTGGAACATCTGTTGACTATGTAACCAGAAATTTCCACCAATGAAGTCAGACATCGGCAAAATAATTTACTGTATTATTGAAATGGGACATGTGGATTTGGAACTTAACCAGTCTGGGGGAAGTAATAATTTACAATTATGCTACTTTATTACTTAAAGTAATAATTTACAATTATACTACTTTATTGCTTGTAAATAATTACTTGTAATTACAAGTAATAATTATTACAAGTAATAATTTACAATTTCTTATGTATACACCCTACTTCGGAGATGGCCCTAAAGACGCAGTAAGGAGAAATTCTCCCTGGGGAATACCTGTAAACAACATGTAAGTAGATACAGTATACGCTTATAAACTCAGACTCTGGAGACACAAATGGCCGAGCTGGCTGTTCCAGGTCTGCAAAGAACAATATTGGAATATCCAAGATGAACAAGATTTAAATTCAGTGAAGTAACAAGGGTAAAAGGCATAAGAATCCATGCCTCACATTAATAAATACCTAAGAGCATTGAACCTAGAGGAAGGTCTGAGCAACAAGAGAGATAAGGGCTCCGTTTTAAGGGAGAATCAGCCAGAATTTTACTCTCGGCCATTCCAGGGCTTGAGCAAGGAACCCATGAAGGGAATGGCCCAACAACAGGTTTTCCCTTTTTTATCAATTATGACTACTGCCACTGTTGAAAGTCCAACCTTTCCATATTGGCATCTGTCCTAGATTTAGATCTGCCCTCTCGCCCCCAACCCCAGAGCCTTCACCATTAGCTTCCAAGAGCTCATATAATATCAAATTTATTCCATGCCATCCCATAGAACATTTTCTTAAATCAGAGTACCAACTTCCACATGGTGAATACACACCATTATTGTTATTAATATTAGTGTTATTTAAGCAATGCATGCTCACATTCTATACACTTATTTGTGTACATCATACATACTTGAATGTGAATAATGCAGCTGGGCAATATGTATCAGTATCAAGATAAAAAATGATCAAGGTAGATAAAGATATTTATATAAGTATGTGCATGCAATTTTTTGTTTTTTGAGACAGAGTCTCACTATGTTGCCCTCAGTAGAGTGCTTTGGCATCACAGCTCACAGCAACCTCCAACTCTTGGGCTTAAACAATTCTCTTGCCTCAGCCTCCCAAGTAGTTGCGACCATAGGTGCCCACCACAACACCTGGCTTTTTGTTCCAGTTGTCATTGTTATGTAACTGGCCCAGGCCCTTCCACCCTTGGTGTATGTGTCTGATGCCGTAACCACTATGCTATGGGTGCCAAACCGTGTGCACACAATTTTTATTCATTTATCTCTAAAGTATATATTAACCTTTGGGACATAGTCCATGTTGAACCCTGGAAGTACAAATATTAACTAACGCAACCTGTGCATTTGAAGATTCTACGTCTAATAGAGAGATAAGTATTCGTTCTAAAATGAAATGCAGCATCACTATGCTATTGCACTAGTATTTAGCAAGTATTTAATGTTATAACATAATACACTAATCCTCTCAGGATAGGTCACATAAGGAAAACTTGAGAGGACAATGATGTTTTGCTAGTACTGATTGTCCAAGTGGAAACAGTATTCAAGAAAAATGAATAACATGCATAGGCAAGAGGTGTTAGAAGTCATGGTAGGTTCAAGGAATGACAGGCTTGTTGAGCTAGAATCAGAGCAGAGCTTATATAAGGCAAAACACAAAAGGTAATTCAGAGTCAGAGTTCAACAGGCCATGAAAACAAAGTCACCAACTTTGGATTTTATCCCATAGACAGTGTGGTGCCATTGAAAGCTTTTAAGCTGGAAAGTTACAGAACCCAATCTATATTTTAGAAACATCAGTCCCCCAGCAGTGTTGATAATGCATTAAAGGGATATGACATTATGTTTGGGTGGTCACTTGAGAGGATATCGACCCAGACTTGTTGAAGGAAAGATTTCTTTTGGGAGATTTTGGATGTTATAAAAATTGGTACAGAAAATACCTGTGATTAAGGATGCTCTGTGTCCTTAGGTATGCTATTTTTTCAGATATTTTCATATTTCCCAAGTTAATATAACCTCCTTGAAATCAGGAATTGCATTTTAGTAATCTTTTTATTCAGGGCACAATATATGCATTGCCAATTAAATGGGCATTTATAATAAGTTATATTAAAAAATTACAGGGTATTCCAAAAATACTTTTTTGCAGTCAAGAAATGATACCATGGAGATAATATTTCTTGTACAATGAAAGCCAATGAGGTCTAAAAAGGCAAATGATGATACAAGATAGAAGAAGATTATGACAAATTTGAAAGAATTTAAATACTTCAGCATAACTGAAAATGAACATATTTGGTGTTGAGGAAAGAAAGAGCATGTTGAGAGGGCATTATATGCCCTAATAAAGCATTTAAATTTTATCATAATAGCAATTTAAAATACCTGTTAAAAAGGAGATGACATCATGCATTTGACTTTTTGTTTGTTTTTGTTTTTTGCAGTTTTTGGCCCGGGCTGGGTTTTAACTCGACACCTCCGGCGTATGAGGCCGGCGCCCTACTCCTTTGAGTCATCGGCACTGCCTACTCTTTATTTTTTTAAAGATTGGCTGAGTGTGGTGAATATGGTAAGTTTATTGATGGGATTATAGTGCAGAAAGAGAGAGAGCAGATCATTTACAATGTTATAATAGTAACTTTTGCCAAGACAGAAGAAAAGCAGAGGGAATGCAAAAAGAGAGAGCTAAATATCACGAGGAAGACTGGACATTGACAGGACACAAGCAAACTCTAAGAGAACCCCCCAGCCTGCTAGCCTGGGAAAATGGATAACTAGTCCCTCTGTATGTAAAACAATAATAATAATAATAATCACAATAAACAAGCAAAAGCAAATGAGCAAAACAATCAATATATTTTTATATGTGTTGAATGAAAAATATTGACGTTTATTTTATATCTAGTAAGTCTTAACACCATGGATAGGTTCTTAAATACTGTGACTTTAAGTGATGTCTAACAAAACCAATTCTAGCATAGTAAAATTATCAAAAGTATCAATAAGAATTAATTTCCTATGACATATTTCTGATCACAAAAACATTAAACATCTTCTAAAGAAAAGTTCAGAACATTTCTAATACTCAACATTAAAATAAATGTGAACTATAACAAGATCATTATTTAGCCAACTTTCAGTGAAGTCGGCTCAAGGAATAAATGTTTGCCAAGCAAAAATTATGAGGAGTACCCCCTACCATCACACAATTCAAACACAGACCCACATATAGGGTAGGCTCCCCAAGTGCTTGTAATTTCATCATTTATCGTCCTGCATCTATATGACTATGGTCTTTTTTCAAATTTGTATTCTATAATATTTTGTATCCATTCACTTGTTTTCCAATCTGCATATTCCGTTTCAGGGCCTTGGGTGGCCAGGGCAGATCCCAGCAGTTCAGGGTGTCTGGTAGGATCCAGCCCTGGAAAGGATGCTTCCATTTCAGGGAGCACTCACACAAGCCCACACTCACTCCTCCTGGGACTACCAAAAGGCACCGATTTACCTAATTCACAGCTTTGGGTGGGATGTGGACAAGTACCCAGAAAAATGCACACAGACGTGGCGAGAACATGCCCTCTCCACATAGACAGTGGCATTAACGCATTTATGGGGTACAACGTGCTGATTTCATATAGAATTAGAAACATTTATACCACACTGGTTAATATATACCTCATCTCATTTACTTAATTATTATGTTAAGACATTTATACTCTATGCTAATAGATCCAACATACGTCCTCTCATTATGCACCATGGGTGTGATCCCACCATTCACCACATTCTTGAGTTTGACTATGATTGAAATTATGACTCAGATGTTGAATATAATTGATGTATGTTTCATTAAGCATAGTACTATAAGGACATCTTAATAATATTATGAAAATATAATTACTCAAAGATTATTTGTAAAGATTGTCATTGTATATGCCTAATAAATATGAGCTGAAGTAGGGCAAGTTGCCAGTAGCCAAGAAAACAGGAAGGAAAGGAGAGAAGAGAAGAAAAAGTTTACATTCCAGCTTTTTGTATTCCTTCTATTCTTCCTCCCAGTCCTTTCTTTCCTTCCTTTCAGATTTTTGTTATACAGACACTGGATACTGGAAGTAAACCAAGACTTGAGCAATCATTTTCAATGTGATGTTTAGAATTAGAATCCTTGGGGATTATTTTTATATCCTGAGATTCACCCCTGAGGTCATCATATACAGGGAAATGGGAAATTGTAGCGACCTATCTTTATTTATACAGCAGTCATTAAAAAATCTACAAAGAGCTGGCCAAGCCAGAGATAATATTCGGTAAAATTATCAGTGAATATTCTGTAACTAAAGGTATATTTAGGAACAATTTCTCATTTTTCCCATGTAAGGCAACTTTAGAGGTGAATTTTGGGACATCCTGTACATATCTGTTTCCCCACTTCTTTCCTAAGAGTTTGAAAAACTTTATTTTTTACTGTTTATGAACTTTAAACTTGGTAATATTATTATAAACAAAGCATATCCAAGAAATAAGAGCTATAAAAATATGTCATTGGTGTCACAGTATAAAGAATCAAAGGAGATTAAATCCTGTTTTCCAGGAACTGTTCAAATGTTCCAGGATTATGAAAAAACAAAACAGCCTAAAGATACTCATCAAAATTAATCAGAGATTTTCTGTGCTGCAAGACGTCCTTCCTCACTAGTGAGAAGCGAGCTCCACCGGAGGAAGATATGTGGTATTCTGATCTACCGTCGAGCAGGGCGAGGCAGCTGTTCCCTCATGTTCCTGGAGCGAGTAGGAAGCAGAACCTACAGGACGGAGCTCAGGGAAGGTAGCAGAGATCATAGATGGCATCTGCCCAAATTTCCCTTTTGGGCGTGGCCGGGATTCTGGCTTCCAGTGGGCCCATAGCAGGTGGCATAGAGGGCGGCCGGCGGCCCCTGCCCGAGGTCACAGCAGCACTGGGATGCAAGGGAACCTGTGAGGGCTGCGTGCAAAGATGATCGTAACAAAGTCATTGCCTGTGAGGCCACACATTAAGACTCGCTCCTGATTTACAGTTAAAACCTCAAAGTGGAGTATTTACGGACAGTGGAAGGCAAGCATGCAGTGAAGAGCAAGGAGGAAAGAAATCGAATCGCGCACTCAGCGCCACGACTGCTGGACGCTCTCAGGAGGAAGCGCCCCCGGCTAGTGCCGGTCAGCAGAGTGGGCAGAGGCTGAGAAAAGACAGCGACCGGAGAGGGGTTAGGCTCGGAGCAGCGCAGCTCTCCGCCACAAGTAGCCCCTTGCTATCTAGGCGAGGTAGCACTGAGATTTTAATTTATAACTGAGAATAGAAATTGAACTGGAGTTAAGTTTTAAATGGAAAGAACTGAAGGATTGAGTCCAGAAGTGAATTTACAGGGTGTTTCAAAAGTTGCCTAAATTCTCCAAACACAGGAATAAATGGGAAATTGCCTCTAAATGTACCTTTATTTATGAAACAGTCATTACAAAATTTTACAAAATATTTAGAAAGTGTTCTCTCCAAGTTGCATGCCTCTGTAATTTTGCCTGTGAATGGCTACTGTATGGGTGACTTTTGAGACAGCCTGTATTGATTTCGTTCAGATACTAACATTTTTCTCTAAGGTAAACTACGTTACCCTTTGGAATAAATAGTTTGTGGGGATATGCTTTTAGATTATGTAAGTACGGATAAATATCCTATTCTTCATCAAATCTTTATTCCTTTGTTTTAGCAACCGTAAACGATTGACTAACCTCATTGTTTCTCATAGATTTATTAGTTGACATTCAACAATTAGAATTTCCATTCTCCCCTTTTATCTACTTATTCATTGATTCATTTGTATCAGTATAAACTCAGTAATTTTTTATTCATATATGATTTACAACCCATTATTTTACTTATTTATTTTGCTGATTACATTGTTCTAGAATGGGCCGATAGCTTCTGTTGATTTTCTTTCCTCTTGGTGGTTGTTGAAATTTCCCCGGTTCTTTGTGTGTCCGCAGAGTTTCACACCATCCTAAATGTTTTTGTTGTTATATGATGTGCTTCTAGGTTCTACAAAAACCCTGTGGAGATGAAGTTTTTCATGTGTTTGTTTTTCTTTTTAGTTAGCAGGCAATCAACCTGCTTAGGGCAAGACCAGAACTAACTCAGTTCCACACATGTGTAGAGCAGGAGTGAGCCTGGGACTTCATAGACAAATTTTTTTCATATACATATCTCGTTAGGTTTCTTCACATCCTGTGGCTAGTAGGACTCCTTTTTTCTGGCTCTCTGGCTGAAAACATGACATTTTAACTTCTTCATGTTGGGGGGTTTGAGAGAAATAAACATTTTCCTAAAATGGTCTGTTTCAGTGGCCAAAAACAAAGAGGAAAATAACAGGTATTCTCTGTACAAAATTTAGATCACAGGGGCAATCATTTTCTAGCTCCTCTGGCGAGCTAGAAGGATTTTATTTTCTCATAGTTTTTGATACATTTTCGCCTCTGCTGACCCAAGAGTAAATTCTGATATGACTTGCCTGGCACCAGAAGAGTAAAACAAACAAAAAATGAATTGAAAAAGATGGCATTACTTCCGCAGTCTTCCTTCTTGGACCTCTGTAAAGGCAAAGAGATACGATTCTTCCTGAAGCTTTTTTGTCTGGGCACAGCTTTGGGATAGTGGCTATCACAGAGTTTAAACCAAAATGTATGACTGATATATATATATATATATCCATCTTGTTCCATAGAATTGCACTGGCTGTTATTTGTACCTTTTGTAAGAACCTGGACAGATTTGGCGAACATTATTCTAAATGAAGTATCAAAAGAATAGAAAAACAAACATCACATGTACTCAGTATCAAATTGAAACGAGTAGGTTAACAACTACATGCTCATGGGAGAGAAAAATTCAATTAAATTCAAGTAGAGGAGATGGAGGAGAAAACGGGTAAGTTCCCTTTCAATGGGTACATTGCATGGGTGACCGGCATATTTCCTAGGTGAAGGAAGGGCACAGCTACCACTCAGACTTTAACCTAACATACACACAAACTGTAACTTAATGTATGTACCCTCATAGTAATCTGAAATTAAACAAAAACAGACAAAACTATCCACAGCCATGACTCAGGTTTTCATTTCTCTCATAGCTACCTATTCTTAGGTACTATAAGGAGTCTAGACAGTTTACTGCTTTATTCGTCACAGATCACAAGACTTGAGGCTAAAGCAGAATGATTTTTCAATTTTACCCAGACATGAAAATTATCCTTTAGTTTTAAAAATTGTTTTGCTGACTATATAATTTTAGCCTCAGAGTTAGTGTGTTTATCAGTGTTTTCTCATTACAAGCCATCATTTTATATCTTCAGGAGCAAATGATTTCTGATGAGAAATCTGTGGTTTCTGTTTTCCCTCTTGTCTACCATTATGTCATTTTCCCTGGCTGCCTTCAACATTTTCTCTTTATATCTTGTTTGCAACATCTTGAATGTAATATACAAGCTACTTTTGTTTGTTACTTTAAGAGAAATCATTTTTTTATTTTAGAATATATTTAAATTTACAAAAAAAATTATGAGACTAATGCAGAGAGTTGCCATATATACTACACCAGTTTTTTTCCTATTTTTAATGCATTACATCAATGCGGTGCATTTGTTGCAATTAAAAAAGGATAACTTCTTATTAACTGAGGTACATACTGTATGCAGATTTTTTTAGTTTTTACGGAGCTCCCCTTGTCTTTCAGGATCCCATCCCACAGAATAGATCATATTTACCATCCTATGCCTTGACGTTCCTCATGGACAGATTCTGAAGATATGAATTTCTGCCATTGATCCTCCTTCTGCTGGAAGGACTACTTAATATTTCTTGCACGACGGGTTGCTTAGTTATAAATTTGTTCTGTTTCTATTTGTGAAAGTTCTTTATATCACCTTCATTTTTAAAGGATATTTTCACTGGACTTATAAATGCCAAGGTAGGGGGATTTTTAATTCTGTAGACATTTAACTGTATTCTCTTCTTCAAGGCTTGGGAAGATGGATATACATAGTAAACTTGCTAATACAATGTTTGATGTTAGTTCTGCCATCTTTCATGATTTTCTGTTTGTCTTTATATTTCTGCAGTTTGATTATGTTATGCCTGAAAAGAGAATATTTTTTTAATCCTGCCTGGCATTTTCTGTCCTTTATAGATCTGTGATTTTTGTATATGTCATTAATTTTGGAAAACCTTGGCCACTGTTCATATATGTTTTCCATACCAATTTCTCCTGCTTCTTCTCATGTTCCAATTTTGAAGCATTTTGTTACTTATTTTGGAGCTGTCCATCATTTTTAAGACGTCTTGCTCTCGGGTCTGTGTGTGGCCACATTCAGTCTACTCATCAGCCCATCCGAGCTAGTCTTCATTTCTGTTACAGTGTTTTTTATGTCTAACTTTTCAAATTCTTTCTTGGGACTTCTACATACAGTAGAACCTCTGTAAGTTGGCCAGCCAAGGGACTGTAACTGATTGATCATATGGAGATGGTCAACATAAGGAAGCAGGTGTACCGTATGAGTATACACATGTGGGGCATGTCCACTCTATGAAAATTAGGTCATCTTAAGGACATGATCAATGCAGGGAAGTGCAGAACCTATGGAGGTTCTGCTGTATTTGCATCCACTACCCATCTGTTCTCACATGTCTATTTTTTGCCATCAGAATTCATAATATATTAATCACATTTAATTTAAATTCCAAACATTTTTGTTATATCTGGAGTTTCTTGCTCTAGCTCTTTAAGCTCAATTTTACTTGTGCTCTGGGATGTTTGTAATTTTTAATTGAAAGCCAGATGCGAAGTATTGGGTGAAAGGAATTTAACTATGAATTTAACTCGGAATTAGCTAAGCTTTTATGTTAATCTGGCTAGAAATGGACTCTGGTTAGTATAGATACCAGAAATTCAGATTCATGTAGGATATTTGTTTTTGTCTCCTCCCTTTAGTTCGGGCCTCCTTAAGTTGCATTTCTTAGGCATCATCTATATCTTGAACTTTTTAAAGTTTCAATCTACTTTTGTTTTGTTGAAGCCATCCAGCAGCTGTGAGAAGGTATACAGGAAAGAACACATCCCATAGTATTATAATTAAATCTCAGCCTTTAGTGGAACTGTGATTTAGAGCTGGGACCTTTGCAAATGTTTTCCAGTAACAGTTTCCTACCCCTTGTTCTTTCCCCAGAATATATTCCTGTCTCTCCCGAGGGAATTTTCCTTTTGCATGACCCTACATGCAGTGGATTTCACCCAATGCCCAGAGTAGTGGTGTTGGTTGCCTTACCCAAAGACTAAGTCTTCCGTTCTGTCATGAAGGTAGGGTTTCACGAGCTTCTTTTTTTTGTGGAGGCAGAGTCTCACTTGATCGCCCTTGGTAGAGTGCCGTGGCGTCACACTGCTCACAGCAACCTCCAACTCCTGGGCTGAGGTGATTCTCTTGCCTCCTCCTCCCGAGTAGCTGGGACTACAGGCGCCCGCCACAACGCCCGACTATTTTTCTGTTTTGCAGTTCGGCCGAGGCTGGATTTGAACCTGCCACCTTCGGCACATGGGACCGGCGTCCTACTCGCTGAGCCACAGGCGCCGCCCTCACGAGCTTCTTGTACAAATTGTTGCTCCCCTCCCCGGGCCTGCATCGTGAAGGAGACTTCCTAGGGTTCTCGCCAATCTTCATCGTGCGTGTGGTATGCAGGAGTGTGCATGTGTGTCTATGTTGTGCGGAGGCTGGGGAGGTTGCTTCGTAAAAATGGTGGGGAAGAGCCTATAAAAGTTGTAAACTCTCCTAATTTCTGTAACCCCTGTAAAACCGCACCCTCTCTCCAGTTCGCCCACATTCAAGCTTTGCTGATTCATTAACTATTCCAGCTGCTTCGCTTTGTCTCAGGTAAGCAAGTGCCTGTGCTCCATCATTCCCTGAAAAAGCCCGTCCCTCTTTAATTTGTGGGTGCTTTATCTCTGACCTCAGGTTTTGTTGCATTCAAGAAAAGTCACAAACTTGTGGCTTGTCTAAATTTTGGTGTTACCGTTAACCTAAGGAATAATATACTTTCCAATCCTCTACATTCCAAATAGAATCTTTATTTCGAATTATTTAATCTAATGTGTTGAGTATAAATTATCTAGAGAAAAATCCTACTAATTATTCACTTTAATAAAAAAAAGACTTTACCAAGTTAAATTGTGTTGTTGTTTTGAAACTCAGCTAAAACGTTTTTGAAAACAAAGCAAGAGCAGAAAAGAATAAAGGCAAGAGAAGAGAATTTTTGTGTTGAGATGAAATTTACAAACAGTTGGAAACTAGATAAAACTGAGAGATAGAAAATGAATTATCTCTAATCAAAGCACTCCCTTTCAGTTGTCTTCTAAGTCCCATGATGAATGTTATGGAAGTTTCTCTATTACCAAAATCTGCTTTCCAGGTTCACACATCACACTGTGCCTTATTTTCACTATGTACTACTTAAATAACTCTTGTATTTGTTCTTTCATAGGAAACATAGATCATTTTCCTTTGTCTTTCAAGATACTTTAGCTACTAAAATTACTTTCTGTGTGAGTTAAAAGCCCAATTCATAACTTCCTTTACTTTCAATACTGATTAAACTCAATATAGTATCTTCCCTTTTCAATTACTAGAACTTTTTCTTGCCCCTTGGCACTTTACTGTAGAAAAGCTAGTTTCTCTTACTTCTTAACAACAAATGACTTTAATTCAAATTGATCCAGTATCTTTCTTTTGTGTATATTTTAACCTATATCATGTTTGCATCAAAAACAATTTTTCCAGGTGTATTTTTATTAAATAAATGCCAGATAATTCACTGAGTGATTTATAAATATTGGATGATTTTAGTAACCTGGGATTGGTCCTTGACTCATTTCAACTCCCAAGAGTACTTTAAACCTTCCATTTACAGATAGATCTCTTTACTTTGTTTTTTCGTCTTAAAGAAATTATTTGCACTTTTTAAATGACTGTTTTTATCTTTTAAATTTTTCGACTTCTTCAAATGTTTAATTATTATGAATACATAGAGTTATTTAGATTCGTAGAATATGTATGTTTCAGTACAGACAATCAAATAGATGTGATTGAGGTATACTCACCTCAAGCACTTATAATTTCTTTATGGTAGGAATATTCCAATTCCATTTATGTATTTATTTATTTATTTAGAGATAGACTCTCACTTGGTCGCCCTTGGTAAAGTGCCATGGCTACACAGCTCACAACAACCTCAAACTCTTGGACTCAAGCGATTCTCTTGCCTTAGCCTCCCAAGTAGTTAGGACTACAGTTGCCCGCCACCATACCTGGCTATTTGTTGTTACAGTTGTCATTGTTGGTTAGCTGGCCTGGGCTGGGTTCCAACCCATCACCTTCAGTGTATGTGGCTGGCTCCATAACTACTGTGCTACAGGCATCGAGCCTCTTTTAGTTATTTTTATTTTTATTTATTTATTATTTATTTTTTTATTAAATCATAGCTGTGTACATTAGTGCAATCATGGGGTACAGTGTACGGGCTTCATATATCATCTGAAATATTATCATCCAATTGTTCGACATAACCTTCACGGAATTTTCTTGTTTATTGTGTGAAGACATTTGTGTTCTGCATTTAGTAGGTTTCACCTGTCCCTTCTTAGATGCACTGTAAGTGTGATCCCACCATTTACCCTCTCTCCACACACCCTCCCCCTCCCCCTCCCTCCCTTACCCCTTTCCTTGTCCTCTTGTGCTATAATTGGGTTATAGCTTTCATATGAAAGCTATAAATTAGCTTCATAGTATTTTTTTAAGTGTACTCTGACTTATTGGTGACTATAGTCACTTTGTTGTGCTATCAAATATGGTTTATTCTATCTATCTAACTACATGTTTGCACCCTTTAACCATCCCTGCTTTATGTCCCTCTTCCCTGCTAGCCTTCTCGGTCTCTGGTAACCATCATTCTTTCCACTCTCTCTCCATAAGATCAATTACTTTAATATTGAGCTCTGACATATGAAGGAGAATATGGCAAATTTGTCTATCTGTGGTTGGCTTCTTTCACTTAATATAATGTTCTGCAATACCAACCATGTTGTTCCAAATGATGAAATTTTCATTCTTTTTATGGCTGAATAATATTCCATGGTGTGTATGTACCATATTTTCTTTATCCATTCATATGTTAATAGACACTGAGGTTCATTCCACATCTTGGCTATTGTGAATAGTGCTACAATGTACATGAGAATGCAAACACCTTTTGGATATATTAATTTCCTTTTGGGGGGTATAAACCCAGCATTGGGATTGCTAGGTCATATGATGATTTCATTGTTAGTTTTTTGAGGAACCTCCATGCTGTTCTTCATGATAGTTTCATTAAGTCACATTCTCACCAACAATGTGTGAGGATTCCCCATTCTACACATCCTCATCAGCCTTCCTTATTGCCTGACCTCCTGATAAAGCCATTTTAACTGTCATATGATACCACATTGTGGTTTTGATTTGCATGTCTCTGATGACTATCTAGAACATTTTTCATATACTAATGTGATATTTGCATGTCTTCTTTTGAGAAATGTCTTTTCAAATCTTTTGTCCAGTTTTAATCAGATTATTGATTTTTTTCTATTGAGTAGTTTGAGCTCTCATATGTTCTAGTTTTTAATCCCATGTCAAATGGGTAGTTTGAAAATTTTCTCCCATTTTGTGAGAGATTGTCCACTGTTTTCTTTGCTGTGCAGAAGCTTTTTAGCTTGACGTGATTTGCCCAATTTTGCTTTGCTTACCTGTACTTTTGATGTAAGCTCAAGAAATCATTGCCCAAACCAATGTCCTGAGGAATTTTCCCAATGTTCTCTTTTTGGTAGCTTCATAATTTCATGTCATATTTTAAGTATTTAGTCCATTTTATTTGAATTTTTGATATAGTGAGAAATAGGGGTCTAGTTTCATTATTCTGCATGTGGATATCCATTTTTCCCAGCATTATTTTTGAAAAGAATTCATGTTTGTTGAAAATGAGTTCACTATAAATGTGCAGATTTATTTCTCTATTCAGTTCTCTATTGATTATATGTTGGTTTTGTGTCAGTATCAGGTTTTTTTTGATTACTACAAGTCTGTGGTACAATGTGAAATCATGTAATATGATTTCATTATTTATTTTCCCTTGTTCAAGATGGGTTTGCTATTCTGAGTCTTTTCCAGTTTCATTAAAGTTTCATGATTTGTTTTTTCCATTTCTGTGAAAAATGTCATTGGTATTTTGATGAGATTTCATTAAATCTACAGATTGCTTTGGGTCATATGGTCACTTTAACAATATTAATTCTTCCAATCCAAGAAAATGGAATATCTTTCTATTTTTTTCTTCTTTAACAGCTTTCATCGGTGTTTTATAGTTTTCATTGTAGAGATCTTTCACTTGTTTGACTAAGTTAATTCCTAGGTATTTTATTTTAGTTTAGTTTTTGTAAATGCGATTACTTTTTTAGCTCCTTTTTCAGATTGTTTGCTATTAGCATATAGAAACACTACTAATTTTTGCATGTTGATTTTATAATGTGCAACATAACTTATTTATAAGTTCTAATAGTTTATTAGTGAAATCTTTAGGCTTCTGTATAAGAGTATATCATCTACAGACAAGAATAATCTCTCTTCTTATTTTTCAGTTTAGATGTACTTTATTTCTTTCTCTTGTTTAATTTCTCTAGATAGAACCTCTGGTTTTGCATTAAATAAGAATGGTATAAGTGGGCATACTTATTCCAGATCTTAGAGAAAAGGTTTTTAGATTTTCCCCATTTAATATGATACTAACTATCAGACTGTCATATATGGCTTTCATCAAATAGAGGTTTTTTTTTTCTATATAAATGTTTTGATAACTTTTATCATAAGGGATATTGGATTTTATCAAATGCTTTTCAGCATCAACAGATATGATCCCATGGTTTTTGGCTTTTGTTCTGTTGATATATTATATCACATTGGTTACTTTGTATATATTGAACCATTCTTGCAAACCTGGGCAGAATCTTACTTGATTATGAGGAATAATATTTACAATATATTGTTTAATTCGGTTTGCTAGCATTTAATTGAGAATTTTTGCATCTATATTCATTAGAGATAGTGGCCTATAGTTTTATTCTTTTGTCGTGCCTTTGCCTATTTCTTTTGAATCAGGGCGATACAGGTCTCATAGAATATGTTTGGATATATTCCCTTCTCTCTCTCTCTCTCTTTTTTTTTTTTAATAGTTTGAGTAGGATTAATATTAATTCTTTTTTTTAATATTTGATGGAATTCAACAGTGAAGCCATCAAGTACTGGGTTTTCTTTGATGGGAGACATTTTATTATTACTTTTATAGCCTAGCTTGTTATTGGTCTATTAAAGTTTTAAATTTTCTGCTAGTTCAATCTTAGTAGGTCGTATGTGTCTAGGAATTTATCCATTTCTTCTAGGTTCTCCAACATATTGGCATATATTTTCTTGTAGTGCTCTCTAATAATCCTTTTAAATTCTGCAGCATTAGTTGTAATGTCTCCTTTATATCTGGTTTTATTTATTTGGGTGTTTGCTCTTTTTTCTGAGTTTGGCTAATGGTTTGTAAATGTTTATCTTTTCAAAAACTAATGTTTTATTTCTTTGAACTTTTGTATCTTTCTTGAATTTAGTGTATCTTCTCTTCCCTGTCTCTAATGTTTCTTCTCTGTTCTCTATTTTTTATTGTACTAATTTTAAGATTGGTTTGCTCTTGTTTTTCTACCTCTATATGAAAAATTGTTAGGTTGTTGGAAGTCTCTCTCTCTCTCCCCCTGTCTCTTTAAGGCCAATAACTCTTAAATTTGCCTTATGAGGCTATATTCTAGATCTTGTTCTTTTTTTTATTCCTTTTTCCTTTTTCTCTTATGACTGTGTATTAGACTGTGTATTTGCCATTGTCTTTTTCAATAATTCTTTCTGCTGCTTGATCAATTCTGTAGCTGACTTTAATATATTTTTTTGTTTTTCAATCGAATATTTTAGTGCTATAATCTCTCCTGGATTTTTTTTTTCTTTTTGAGACAGTCTCACTATGTCACCCTTGGTAGAGTGCAGTGATGTCACAGCTCACAGCAACCTCAAATTCTTAGGCTTAATCAATTCTCTTGCCTCAGCCTCCCAAGTAGCTGGGACTACAGGTGCCCACCACACCACCCAGCTATTTTTTTGTTGCATTTGTCATTGTTGTTTAGCTGGCCCAGGCTGGGTTCTAACTCTCCATCCTCAGTGTATGTGGCTGGCACTGTAACCGCTGTGCTAAGGCACCGAAGCTTTTCTTGATTTTTTTTACTATTTAAATCTCTTTGTTAAATTTCTTTGATTGGATTATGACTTCCTTCTCTATGTTGTCTCTAAGTTCATTGAGTTTCTTCAGAAGAGTTCATTTGAATGCTCTATTTGAAAGGTCACATATCTCCACCATTCTAGGATTGGTTACTGGTGCTTTATTTAGTTCATTCGGTGAGGTCATGTTTTCCTGAATATTCTCAATGCTTTGGGATACTCATTGATGTCTGGGAATTGAAAAGTTATGTATTTATTTTAATCTTTGCCATCTAGGCTTGTTTATACCCATTCTCCTTGAGAATGCTTTCCAGGTATTCGAAGGGAATTGAGTATTATGATGAGAGCGTTTAGTCACTATAGCCATATCAGCATGAGGGGGTACCCTGAGCTTAGTTACATTGTAACTTGATATGGGTGGAATGCAGTGATTCAAGCCTATAATCCTAGCACTTTGGGAGGCCAAGGCAGGTAGATTGCTTGAACTGCAGTGTTCAAGACCAGCTTGAGCAAGAGTGAGACCCCATCTCTACTTAAAAATAGAAAATCCAGCTGGGCATATGGCAGGCACCTGTAGTCACAGCTACTCAAGGGGCTGAGGCAAGAAGGTCACTCATGTCCTAGAGTCTGAGGTTACTGTGAGCTATGATGACATGGCACTCTACCCAGGGCAACAGAGTGAGACTCTGTCTCAAGTAAATTAAAAAAAAAAAAAAAAGATACAGGAAGATTACCTGGATTACTAGGCAAATCCTCTCAGTCTCTTCTTTTATATTTTCCCAAAAAGGAGTCTCACTTTCAAAGCCAGGCTGCCTGGAGTTGAAGGACAAGTGATATGAGCATGATATCCTGACCACGTTAGCTAGGATTATACACCTGAAGTCAGCACAGTGTTTGTGGAAGACCTGGGTCACCAATTGCCTGGGTAACGTTATATTTGTTCAAGACCCAAGGGTTTCTTAGCCAGCATCTGTTGAATCTTGTCAGGACTGGGCCCTTCCCTTCAGGAGACTGGCTTCCCTCTGTCCCAGTTTGGGACATTCTGTAGAAATGCCATCAGTGAGCTAAGGCCTGGAATCAGGAGCTTCAGAAATTCAGGAATCTTCTTTGTATTTTATTTTCTGTGGCTATAGAACTCCTTACTGATCAATCTATTGTGTTTTTAATTTTTGAAGAAACTCAATGGTATTTTCCATAATAATGAAACTTAATTATCTTTCAATCAACAGTGTACAAGTTTCCTTTTCTCTACATCCTGACCAACACATTTTATCTTCTGTTTTTTTCATAATAGTCAATCTAACAGGTGAAAGGTAATATCTCATTGTGGGTTTAATTTGCATTATCCTGATGACTAGTGATACTGAGGATTTTTTCCTATACCTATTGCCCATTTGTATGTCTTCTTGGATAAATGTCTCCTCAGGACCTTTGCTCATTTTTCATTGTTTTATTTGTTTTTCTTGCTATTGAGTTATTTGAGATCCTTATATATCTTGGATATTAATCCCTTGTCAGACGCATAGCTTGCAAATATGTTCTTGCATTCTGTGGTTGTCTTTTCATGTTGTTGATTCCTTCCTTTGCTGTACAAAAGTTTTTCACTTTAATGTCATCTTATTTGTCTGTATTTGCTTTTGTTGACTATTCTTTGGGGATCATATCCAAAAATCAGTGCCCAGAGCATTGTCATTGAAGTAGTTCTTCTACTATTTCTTCTAGTAGTTTAGTAATTCTGGATCTTAAGCTTAATTATTGAATTGATTTGGTGTTGACTTTGGTATATGCTACGAGAAAAAGGTCAACTTTTATTCTTCTGCATGTGTATATTCAGTTTTTATAAAGAGTTATTATATGCAATAACTCTTAATGCATTGTTATTGAACAAATGGTGTTTTCCTCATTGAATGTTCTCATCATTTTTGCTGAAAAGCAGTTGACTACAAATGCATAGATTTATTTCTGGGGTCTCTTTTATTTTCCACTGGTCAATGTGTCTGGTTTTATGTGAATATCATGCTATTTTGCTTACCAAAAGTTTGTAGTATATTTTGAAGTCATATAGTGTGAGGCCTCCAGTGTTGTTCATTTTGCTCAAGATTATTTTGGCTATTTGGGGTTTTTCGGGGTTTTATATGAATTTTAGAATTTTTTTCTATTTCTGTGAACACTCTCATTGGTTTTGACAAGAATTGCATTGATGATGCAGATCACTTTAGTTGGATAAGTAGTTTAACAATATTAATTTTTAAATTCATGAACCTGGGATTTTTTTTCCTTATTTTTTTTTCTTCCTCAATTTATTTCCATTGCATTTTATAGGTTTTATTGTACAATTCTTGCACTCTTTGGGGAAATGTATTCTGTAATATTTTATTTGATTTCATTATATTATAAATGGGAATGTTTTCTTCATTTATTTTTCAGATAATTTGTTGGTAGTGTATAAAAAAAGTACTACTGATTTATGTATGGTGATTATGTGTACTGCAAATTCACTAAATTCATTTGTTAGTTCTAATAGATTTATGGTAGCATCTTTAGAGTTTTTATGTATAAAATCAAGCCCTCTAAAATCTGGGGAAATTTAACTCTGTCTTTTATTTCGTTCCCTTTTCTAATTGCTCTGACTGCGACTCCCAGCATGATATTGAATGGAAGTGGGCATTCTTGTCTTTTTTTTGGAGCTTAGAGGAAAAGCTTGCAATTTCTTCCCACTGAGTATGATATTAGCTATGAGTTTTTAACATATGATCTTTAGCATGTTTAGGTAAATTTTTTCCTATGCCTAAGTGGTTGATAGTTTGTTTTTTGAAAATCAAGATTTATTCAAAATATTTACTATAAATTAACTGGAAACAGAGTAATCTTATTTGATCTATATCCATTAAAATTAAAATGTCAATTAACTTTTTAAAAAAAGTATAGCTATAATTATGAAAGTAATTAATGTTCAATAGTCATTTAATAATCATGAATAACTTTATATTTGAAATAACTAAGTTAGTAGATATAGCTAAAATAAGCTATTTATGATTTTAAAAGCTTATTTTTTCTATTTGCCTCTCTCTGAAGATTCTTCATTCTTGTTTTTATTATATTTATTTTTTTATTCATTTTTATTTCAAGTTAGTCTGAAGGTACAAATTTTTAGAGCAATTGGTAGGAGGAGGGAAGAAAATTGGCAGGATCTCACCGAATATGCACAATGTGAGGATTGATATTTTTATCAAGAGAGACTTCTAATTTTTTTTAAATTCTTTTTATATGCTTATTAAAATGATTAGAAAATAATGATATTATTAACATCTTTGTTCATTCTGCTAATGTAATGTGTCACATTTATTATTGATTTGCACATGTTGAACCATCCTTCATCTCTAGGATTAGTCCCCCTTGATTATAGCGAATGATCTTTTAAATGTGCTTTTAAAGTCAATTTACTAGTATGGTATTTTGATGAGAATTTTTGTATCTATTATTTATCAGAGGTATTTCTCTTTTTACAGCATACTTATTTGGCTTTTGTATCTGAGTAATGTTTGGAAGCATCTCTTCCTCTTCAAGTGTTTGGAAAACTTTGAGAATAATTGATGTTAGTTTTTCTTTATGTGTTTGATAGAATTCAAAAGAAGACACAGGTCCCAGTATTTTTTTTAAAGAAAGATTTTTATTACTGATTCCATCTCCCTATAATTATTGTTTGTTCTAATTTTCTATTTCTTAATAATTTGATCTTGGTAGATTGTGTGAGTTGAGAAATTTATCTGTTTCTCTAGGTTAGAGAATTTGTTGGCAATAATAGCTCCTAATAGTCTCTTATGATCCTCTGTACTGCTGTTGTAACATTTGTAATACCTTCTATTTATTTTCTGATTTATTTTATTTGTTTGCTCCTTCTTGACATCTAAGTAAGGTCTGTCAATTTTGCTTATCTTTTCCAAAATAAACTGCTAGTTGATGTTTTCTATTCTTTTTCTTATCTCTATTTAATTTAATTTAATTCTGTTCTGATGTTTATGATTTCTTTCCTTATAGCAACTTTTAGGCTAGTTTATTATCTTTCTGGCTCCTTAAAATGTAACATTAGGTAGTTTCTTTAACATCTTTCTTCCTTTTTTGATGTAGGTACTTTTTACTATAAACTCTCTCTTAAAACTAAGTTTGCTGTATCCCTTCAGTTTGGGTACATTGTTTTTTCATTTAATAAGTCTAAAGGTATAATTATAACTAGGTACGTGAAGAAAAAGAAAGTAAGTTGGTGTGCTGACTTTCTCAGAACTCAATTTATGAATGTTTAACTTTGTTTTGTTTTTACAGATGTGACCAGAAACTTCTTTCATTTTTGAGAAAGTAAATTTGATTCACCATGAAGAGATAGATTGTATTTTGGCACTTGCATTTCAGATAACACATAGGCCTTGTGTTTCGAATTTTAAGATCTTTCCTTCCCACTGGTGAAAGAAAATAAACTCTTATATAAAGAGATATATCCTGATAGGTCACACATTTCTATTTTATATGCACAAACAAAATAAGTATCACTTTTAAAATAAAGAATTAAAGGAAAGAGTCAGAACTCAGAAAGTAGAATTTTTGAGAAGAAAAAAATAGCCACTTTCAATTAGAAATTCGATTTTTGAGGTCAAGTTTGATCGTTCAAGACCCCTTGACTGTACATTCAGATATTTGTGGCCCTGGAAGTGCTAAGGGTACCATCTGAGGAAGGACTATTTTACATAGACTGGAGTACTTTTTCCTCTGCTGAAGATCAATAATAAATCTCCAGAGAAGGCAGACCTTTGCTTCTACAAATCAGCAATATTCAAATAACTTTTAAACTCAAGGATATCTGGAGACACAATCTGGGGTGAAGTTCCTCAAACTCTTCTCTGTGTATATAGAATCTGATACTAGGGAAATAATATTCCTATTATAAAATCTTAGAAAGAATCTATCAATGAACTAGTCAATAGTGTATTATATCTTTCTGATTAGATAAAAAAAAGTTAAAAGAAATTATATATATAATTATTTGTCCTTGAGGGTTTGGGATCTGAATTCAGATGGCCTGAAATCCCTAATTTAATTTCAAGGTATTAGAAAGGACACCTTTGGGGGAGGTGGATAGATCATTTTTGTAATGCTAGAGCCATGGCTGTAAGTGTACACATCCTCCAAATTGTGATCCTCTACCTTTGAGATAGGTTTTTGCCCCTCTTCTCCTCTTTCCTCACCCACACTTGATTCCCACTGAGTTTTATGTTCTTTGTGCATCTATCCCCGTCAGTCAGTTCCAGCTGAATAGCACATAAATGTGGTATTTGTTTTACCACTCTTGGGATACTCCACTCAGGAGAATCACTTCCAGTTCCATCCGAACTTTTATAGAAGTCATTAACTTATTTTTTTTTATGGTTGAGTAGTACTTCATGTTATATACAAACCACGTTTGTTAAACCACTCAGGAATTGATGGATACTTGGGTTGACTCCACATCCTTGCAATTATAGTTGTGCTGCAGTTAGCATTTGAGTGAAAGCATCTCTTTGATAAAATGACTTTTTTTTTGTTTGTTTGTTTTTTGGTTTTGTTTTGGAGTGCAGTTAGATTCCCAGCAGTTGGATTACTGGAACAGATAGTGGGACTACTTACAGCTCTTTGAAGAATCTCCATACTGTTTTCCACAGATTCTCACCAACAGTGTATAAGCATTTCTTTCTTTCTGTACCTATGTCAACAGTTTTTTTAGACTTTTTAATAATAGCTGTTCTAACAGGGGTAAGTTGATATTTCATTGTAGTTTATTTTTATTTTATATTTTTTTCTCATTGTGGTTTTAATTTGCCTTTCCCTGATGACAAGTGTCACTGATCATTGTTTAATGTGTTCCTTGGTTATTTGTCTGTATTTGTCAGAAACACTTCTGTTCATGTCTTGTGCCCACTTTTAACAAGGTTATTTGTTTTTATCTTGTTGATTTGCCTGAGTTCTCTGTAGACTCTGGATATTATCCCTTTATCACAGGTATAGCTTACTAATATTTTTTCCCATTCTGTAGGTTGTATATTTGCTCTGTTGATTATTTCCTTAGCTGTGCAGAAATATTTTAGGTTAACCAAATGCAATTTATTTAATTTTAATGTTACTATAATTGCCTTTGTGGTCCTGGTCATAGATCTTTGCCCAGGCTTGTATCTAGAAGTGTTTTTCCTACAATTTTCTCTGGGATTCTTATGTCTTAATGCCTTACATTTAAGTATTTATCTATCTTGAATTAATTTCTGTGAGTGGTGGGAGATAGGGGTCCTATTTCATTCTTCTTCATGTTGGTATCCAATTTTCCCAGCACAGGAGTAGAGCCTCTGCCTTGGGCACAGCCAGAGCTTTAAGGCGGGCTCTGGGGATTGTGAGGTAGAGCTGCTCTGTTGGAAGACTGTCCCATCAGTGTGAAGACGGCTGATGCCCAGTTGCACAGGCAGGGGTTTGTCTCAGCAGCCCAGGTACTGCAAAGGTGGGTCAGACCTGCTGGCTGGTCAAGCTTAAACAAACTAAATAGGGTTTGGATGTAGCTCTGCACCTCTGAGGGGATTCCTCATTCTCCAGCACAGCAGAGGTGGTTGGAAGAGAAAGGCTGGATGGGGTGAGCAGCCCCATCCTGACAGGAGAGTCTGTTTGTGGGGATGGAGCCACCTGCAATTCACCAGCTGACTATCAGGAGGGCTTTTGCCCACCTTACTCTTCTCCCACCCTAAAAGACTCCTAGTCTGGTTGTAAACTAGTGCCTGAATTTGCAGAGCATGTCAGCAGTGGTGCTGCAGGCTGCACTGCCCATGGACCATGCCCAGTTTGAAGGACCAGTTTTCCCGTAGGGAGATGGGTGCTCCACCAATCTGCTGTGGTTCAAACCTTGTAGTTCTGCCCCCTGTCTGTTCTGCCTAGCGGCCCTCTCAGTCTTTGGAGTTTACCTGTCAGTGAACCCCCCCTTCCCTCCAAGTAACCTGATCGCATCCTACCTGCCTGTCTCACTGGTGTGCACCTGGAGGGAATGTTGAGGGGTCAGGAAACTCTTAGATTGAGCACCCCGAAGTCCACTATAGGTCCTTAAGGGGAAAGGTGTGAGCTGGAGTCTTTCTGCTTAAAGCTCCGGCACTAGGAGGCACTAGCAGAGAGCTGGAGGCCACTTCTCAAAGTGTTGATTCAATGGCCCCTTTGGCCACAGTGAGTGAGGACGGAAAGGGGGAAAGAGTCTGAAGGGAAGAGCGCCGGCACTCCAGTTCTACTGGTGTCTCTCCTTGGAAAGAACTCCACTCAGAATGTCCAAGCTCTGGGATCGCAGAAGTTCTCTGGGGCCCACCTTGGTGTGGGCAGGAGGTGGAAACTGTGTGGCAACCGAGGATGTGGCCAGGGAAGGGCTGGGCCTGTTTGAGAAGGGGCGGTCTGGGCAGAGGAGCAGCACAGCAGCTCACCCTCTGGGTTAGAGACCTTGGTGTGGCCACACCTCACGCCAGGGAAGGTGGTTGCAGCTGCGTTTGGGCTGGTGCAGGCGGAAAGCTCTTGAGCAGCTCAGGAGCTAGCTGACTACCAAAGATGTGTGGGGAGGAGAAACAAAATCCCCACCGACTGCTTTCACGAGACTCTGAGCTTCTCCAGGGTTCATCTCTGTCACATCTTTTTTTCTAACTGTTCTACTTTGCATTTTCTTTCTTTCTGTTAAGTCTCCAGCAAGCTCCAGCACCTTCCAAAACTATACCTGAGCTGTTCCCATGTGCCCCTGTTTCAGGAAGACAAGGCCTAATGGAGAGAAAGAGCACCCAAATACCACGTTTATAAGAGGAAGGGCTTTATTCACCAGCTGGGAGCTTACAGCATAGAAGACTTCCAAATGGCCATGCTCCCCGTGTAGCTTGATCTTTCCGTTTTTATTGACAGTCAAGAAGTTCCACTCCACAGGAACCCTTCTCATTGGCCAGTTTGAATCAAGCGGGAGATGCTAGTGCAGCACCCCACAGAACTACAGGATTTCACAGAACTTGGAAATTTCCAAGTTCCGGGAAGTTACAAATTCCTAAGGGTTGAGTCACCATGGAGAGAACCCTGCAAGTGTATCCTTGTGCGCTCCTTGAGAAGACCTGTTCTCCCAGACCTCACCCTTCTCGGGTATCCTCTCTCGTTCCCCCCTTTTGAGACTCCAATATATCTTAATTTGGGGTCTCAATATTAGCTTGTTTCTGCAGGTGCTGATATTAATTACTTTTTAGCACTTAGGTCTTAGGGACTGTAACTTGTTGGATTCCCTACTCAGGCCTTAATAGTACCATGGTGGTGGGCTACTATACATATAAGTTTTTACTTTTCCCTGTGACATTTTCCCTCCTTTTCCCAAAGTCCAAAAGTCCAATTAAGACAAGTCCCTCGAGGAATTTCCTCAGGCTTCAGCCATGCGTTGACCAGCCAGCTTCCAGCATGTGGCTGGAGCAGGGCATGTTGACTGTCCTAAAAATTACCTTTACTTCCCAAGGGCCAGTGAAGTCCTATTCAGCCAGCTGTGATGACTCCAGGTGAGGATTCCTTCCACCTTCACTACTGTGTGTGTGGTCAGGATGATGGTGGAAAGTCCTCTCTACCTTGGTTTCAAGGGGACCAGGTTCTGATTCTAGACCTAGTCTTGGTCTGCTTGATCCTCCAGAGAGAAAGGATGTACAGACACAAAAGACTAAACAGAACATGGTTAATTACCCTAGTGGAGATTTTCCTTGCTACTCTTTCTGGGATTTTTGTCTACTCAGTTCAGTCTTTCCCAGTTCTTTTATAGGAGTTCCTACTAAATTGCAGAGGATTGACAGAGGCCTCTTTGAATAACACCAGTGGAAAGCCTGTATTCAATTAAGCTTTGCTTCCTGGCAGAGTTTATCAATTTCTGCTCTTATGGTCCTGTTCATGCACTTTACTCTGTTTAAGCTTAGAGGCCTGTAAGTTATTTAAAACTTTATCTTACTATTTGCACTAGTTCTGGCATGAAGGCTAGCCCACTGTCAAGTTTAGGTGGAAACCTAAACCATGGGATGATTTCTCTGGGCAATATTTTACTACTTCAGGAGTCCTTTTATCCTGATGAGGAAGACTTTTACCTCTTCCAAATCTGATAGACCATCAACAGCAAGTACTTGTTCCCTCTAAACCTGGGCATTTCAGTAAAGTCTACCTGGAGGTCCTCGAAGGGCGTTGCTCCATACCACTGGATTCCTGGGTGTACCATTAGTTCTTGGCACTCATCGAACTGGCTGTAGGTGACACACTGTAGACTGTCAGTGTTGGCCTGGGTTGCCAGGTGGGAGATGTAGAAGTACCGGCCCAGCAACTTCATCAAATACTCCTGTCCCCATGGTGGCTCCTAGAACCTCCACTGCCAACCATTCCTTCTCCTCCCTGGAGAAGATGAGGTCATCTCTGGAATCCATCGGATGTGGGGAGCCACTCGTGACACCTGGTATGGTTTGGATGCAGCCCTTTTTGCCTCTGTACCGACCTTAGTGTTCCCTTTAGTGATGGTGGAAGCATCTCCTTAATGTCCACAACAGTGCATTACTGCTACCTTCCAGGGTTTCCATACTGCCTCTAGCAACTGAAGTATCTCCTGCTGATACTTAATGTCCTTTTCCCCAGAATTTAATAGTCCCTTCTCCTTGTATGATGCCCTGAGTACTTGGAGAGTCAGAAAAGCATTCACATTTTTCCCTTGACTTAGTTCTGCAGTACTTGGAGAGTCAGAAAAGCATTCTCATTTTTCTCTTGATTTAGTTCTAAAGCTCGGGTCAAGGCAATTAACTCAGCCTTCTGAGCCCATGTTCCTTGGGGTAGGGGCTTAGCCTTTACAGTCTCTGTTAAGGTAACCACTGCATACCCAGCCAGCCACTCACCTTGCGCCATCATGTAACTGCTTCCATCTACATACAAGTCCCAGTCTGCATCTGTTCAAGGCTGGTCATGGAAGTCAGGTCTGCTAGAATACATATTATCTATAACTTCTGTACCGTCATGCTCAGTCTCTCTTCCACTGACTGGAAGGAGCATGGCTTGGTTCAGGGTGTTCTCACATTAGAGAGCCGAAAATGTCCTTTGGTGTCCATTAAAGTGACCACAGAGTGGGGTACTTTCACTCTGAGACCCTTCCCTAGAGTCAACTTATCGGCTTCTTGCACAAGGAGAGCCATAGCAGCTAGAGCCCATAAGCATGGTGGCCATCCTTTTGCCACTCCATTCAACTGCTTAGAGAGGTAAGCTATAGGCTTTGGCCAGGACCCAACCAGCTGGGTTAACACACCCACAGACATCTTTCCTTTCACTGAGATATACAGAGTGGAGGGTTTGGACAAGTCTGGTAGTCTCAATGCAGGTGCATTTATCAGACTCACTTTTAGCTGGGAGAAGGCATGTTCCTGTTCTCTCCATTCTAAGGACTCTCCTTCCTCTCTTTTAGTTGCCTCATACAAGGGCTTAGCCAAGACGTTAAAGTTGGGGATCCAAAGATGACAAAAGCCGACTGCCCCTAAGAATTCCCAAACCTGTTTTCGGCTCTTGGTGGTGGGGAGGTGATTAATGACCTGCCTCTGTTCCATGCCTAGAGTCCTCTCCTCCTGCTGAATAGTAAATCCTAGATAACGTACTTGCTGCTGGCAAATCTGGGCCTTTTCTTTAGACACTTAATAGCCACATACCTCTAGAAGTCATAAAATACAGTCCATGCCTTGGGCGCAGCCCTCCTAGATAGGGTGCCCTAAAATGAGGTCATCGACATATTGGGGCAGCACATATTCTAATTCCTCAGCCAGGAATTTCTGGAGGTCACCAGCCACCACTTCTCCAAAATTGTGGGTGTTTTTAACCCCTTGTGGCAACCTGGTCCAGGTATACTTGATCACAGTTTCCATTTCTGGTCTCTCCCACTGGAAAGCAAACAGCCGCTGCCTTCCCGGAGCCAGACTTATACTGAAAACGCATCTATTAAGTCCAGGCAAGTGGGCTACTTGGCTTCTGCTGGCAGCAGACTCAGCAGAGTATATAGATTAGGCACAGTAGGATGCAGTGTTACAGTTACACCATTTACTGGGAAATTCTCATTTTAGGTTTTAATTCTTCCTGATGTATCTATATAGACATAGTAGATAACATCTAATGGTGCAAAAATTTTTCCAGTGTAGCCAACAGGTGACCTTTGTTGAGTCTTAAGGCTTCAGACTACATATAACTATTGTACATAATTCTATATCTTTGACCAGTCTATTAGTCCCATTTAACAGATCAATTTAGTAAAATAGTTACATCTCATTTTATGAGTTTACAGTACAGACAAGACTAAAATCTAAATACAGTGGGCCACAGCCTCTTTTCTCTTTAAATCATTTTTCTCTCTCCAATTTCTCTCCTTACTAAAGACAAAGTATAGCAGAACTAACTTCCCAAAATAAACTGTACCTTCAGTATACTGGGTCTGATTATTTGCATAAAGTGCAGCAAGAATAATTAATTATGAGCCATCTAGGCTCTCCTTTCCTTTAAAATTCACTTTGCTGGAACCTTTTATAAGGAATCTCAGGCTGGACTTTCTTGAAAGCCTTTCATAAGCCCAGGTTTCATCTGTGCCACTAGATACCACATTGGGTAAATTCCTCTTGTCTTGAGGTTCCCCAAGCACATTTTCAAATCCCGAATCCGTCAGCAAGTGACCTTCATTACTTACCACAGATCAGGAAATGTTACTGATGGGTATCTGGCCTGTTTTCCAAAGGGCTTTTCTTATTGGCCTTATAAAGTCAACCTGAATTCCTTAATGCAGTCTGGACACCTCTGGAAATGCTATTCCAGCTAAAGCTTTGGTAAAAATAACCAGTGCCTTCATCATGTCCTATAAAACAAAACAGATTCTTATTGAACTTTTGCAAATAACTGTACTGTCAAAAATTAAGAATACTTACAAATGGCTTTCAAATTCTGGAGAGATCAAGGACAGAGAAAAATACATGTTTCAAATTCTGCTCCTAAGTACACACATTGCTTGAAGAGCTACAAATAGCTCAAAAGACAAAAAATTATTTTCTTGACTTCTAAAAAACAGAACATAGACAGAATCAATAATATTTCACACAAAAGGCCATTGCATATTAGCCCAGTTCCACGTAACTGATTTCTGTTCTGTTTGAAGTTAGGTTAGCAATACTCATAGACATGTTAACTTTCCAATAAAAGTTCTAAAAATCTGATTTTAGTCCGAAGGTATTCAATTTCCAAAGACATCAGGAATTTGATTTCGAGAGAATTCGTCCGTCTCTCTTAATATTTCTTTTTCTTTTTTGGTTAAACTTTGGACTCAGCCAATTACATTAAAAAAAAACACTTTCTTATACCACCATTCTGTTTCAGGACAAAATTTATCACACAAGATTCTTTCTTTACACAATACCATTCTCCTTTCTGTCTAATTTCTCTTACTCTCAAAAACTCAGTTCCCACGAAACAGGATCCAAGTTTACCATGAAGTCACCCATTCACTCAGCCAAACTGATAATTAGAAGGTTTAAAAGACAAGAATCTTATCCTTTGACAAAGACTCAGGTTCCTCAACAATTTAAACAACCAAATTATTACATTTTACAAATGAGACACATTTTATGAGATATAACATTGATACAGGATTTTCCCACTCAGGGCTGAATAGGGAACCCCCATTTTTCAGTCTTAGGTGAGCTCAGACATCAGACTCCCATCTCCAGGCATAAACCCTCTGAACCCTAGCAAGGCCATCAACAAAGCAGCCCCAAACCTTTTGGATGGCCCCGCCCTGTCTAAGGAGCATACACCCTAATTCTTTCCCCAGACAAAAATCACTGCAAAGATCTAATAACCTTGTCCAAGGTGAGGGGCTGCATTCATTCATTTGCTAGAACACACATTCAGTTTGTAAATGTATTTTTCTGTCTACCAAGTCCTGGCCAAAATATCTCTCATGGCCTATTGTTCACCCCTAGACAAAGGACTTACGCAGGAAACCTCTGACCTGTGCCTTCTCCCGCCTTCCAGAGGCTGTTCACCTTGGAGACCTGTTGCTTATATGAATACAACCTCATCCAGCACAAGATTCACACTCTCTCCCCCAGATTTTCAAGTGCCATCCAGAGCTCACCAGACTGCCCAAACTGCAACACCTTCCAAGGCACGGCCCCTGTGCTATTAGCTCTGGCACTCTCCACTCCCTCTGCATGCCTCTCAGTCCAACAAAATGCCATTTTATCACTGATCTGTGGCCTGCAGGCTCAATTCCCAAACTCTTCAGTGAGACCAAAGACTCACTGAAGAAATTCTAGTAACAAAACTACAACATCTTTTCTAATATCTTTTCATTTTCTACCATGTCCCACTTGGCCACATGGCTGCCACCAAAGACAGAAATCAGAAAACTTAGAACTTCCAGTTTCTCTCAGAATAGCCAGGGGACAAAGTTGGAGCAGGGAAGAAGGGCACACTCACACATTCATTTGGCCCCATGAATGGGGGAGGGATAAATCCCACCTATTGTTACCCATCTCAGTCATTCTCCAAGCACTCACATGCATACAATTCCAACCCATTTCTTAACCTGGGCAGCCTTGATTTCCCACGCGAGCTGCCATGTAGCCATTGGAGGCAAACCAACACTCCCCTATGCCCTGTGAAGGGAGGTCGAACTCCACCCTCAGAGTTCTCTCAGTCACACCACATCCACACACTCTCACACACCTCTCAACAGACCTGCCAGCAATCTAATGCCCAAGGAGTTGATCAGGCTCCTTCTTCCACTACAACTGTAGTGGGACCCCAAGATCAATCACACCTCATCTTAAACGTCTGCCCGTGTAGGTACCTGTTCCTGCATGCTAGTTCCTCCTGGTGTTTGACTCCTTGAAGACCTCCAACAGGGTCTTTCTCAGCCCAGCCGAGGTGTGGACACAGGAAGGCCAAACTGCCTCCCCGGTGCACTCAGTGGTTCATGTCACCCAGGCC
>CAUYON010042629.1:0-15426 GCA_963573935.1 Arctocebus calabarensis
CAAAACTGGGGACCTTCTTGGTGTGGTGGGGTTAAGTGGCTCTGTCTTATTTTCAGCTGGTCTTTAGACCCTAGAGAATCTGTTACTCTGGATTGAAATCTGAGCTGTGAAGGAATACCAGAGTTAAGTTGCCGCACCCCCCACAGGCAATAATTGAATAAGCCAAATCAAACCTTCCCACTACCACACCCAGGGTACCACTTTGGAAAGTCCTTGGGTGATTAGCCCAGTTCAAGAGGTCCCAATCAATTGTCCTAGCCAGCACCAATCTCAAATGGAAGAGTTAAAAAGTCTCTGGCAACTAGATAGCAGAGATCTGGAAGTTCTAGTATAATTCACTGGGGTGCTCTGTGAGCTCAGGAGGATGCCCCCCCCCCAGCAAGTAGATTAGTCTGGGAAGGCTGATGTCTCCTTCCCCACCTTGCCCCTCTGTCACACCCAGTCAGTGGTAACAGTTGTGATCCAGTTTCCTCCAATGAGCAGATGCTCCAGAGGTTTGCACCTGCCTGGGTCACAGTGAGGTCTGTGGCTCCTCAACCAGTCTGCTACTCCCTGTCACTGTTTGGCAGTGGGAGTTGAGGCCTGGCAACCTGGGTACTTGATAGGGGCTGGGGCGATTCACTCAGTTCCAGCCCTGTCCCTGATTGATGTTGTTGCTGGAACAGAACAAGTTCGCAGAATTTATTTCTGTCAAGGCTATTTTCCCTGATCAGACTGGGGCTGCAAATAGGTCTGACTCAGTCTGTGAGATCTAGCCCTTTGTCTCAGCTTTCATCCCTGAGGGCCAGGTGAGTCTGAAGGTAAGCAAAGCAGCCTCTCTGCAAGTATTCTAATCCCTGTGCTCTGTCCCAGCTAGTACCGTATCAGGCAAATCCTTCACGTGCCTTGGTTGCCGGTCCGCTCTGCTGGTGGCTAACACCAGAGAAGCCGCCCACTTCCCCTGGCTGCCCAGAAGACTGGGAGTGTCTCCTCAAAACATCCCCAGGGGTGCGAGCTCTCCTGCTATTGTTCCCATAGCTGGTTGCTGCTTTGTGCCTCAGGAGATCTTCCTTCCAGCCAGGTCTCCTCTTGGCTCATTCCCCTCTCACCACTTCCGAGCTGGAAAATCAGCACAGATCAGCAACAGTCCACACCCTGTCCACACCCCTTGAGAAAATCTCCAAGAATCTGGACTCTGTGGGGGACAGGCCTCCAGACCTCGGGGTGAGAGTGGAGGGGAATACCAGGAACTCCAACTTGCAGGTAGAGAGTATATACAGTTTTATGCCTGGTGAGAGAGTGCCATGGCACCCTAGTAGGGGAAGGAGGTCTGGTTTTTAGAGGGTCTCTCCCATGGGGTAGAGTGGGAGGACATCTGAACTCTGCTCGCTTGTTTGTATGGAGGTATGGAGTATACTGCCAGCTGCTCTCATGGGGGAGGGGACTCCCATCCTCTTGGTGATGTGCTCTGTACCTTTTTGTTTGTGTCCTTGGGGTCTCAGTTCGCCCCAGCAGGGTTGATGTGCGTTCTTTGACCTTTTCTTTTGGCTCAGATCCAAACCATCGGCTTTCTTGCTGAGTTTCTATCCTTTAACTCTCCTTCTGGATGGGAACCTCTGTGGAAAGCTGGCTACAGATCGCCATTTTGGCTCCTCCCCAGGAGCACTATTTTTATCTTATTTACAATGATGAAGCTGAGCCACACAGAAATTTAATAATTTATCCAAGATTATACAGCTAGTCCATGTATATGGTAGAACAAGAGTTTGATACAGGGACTCTCCTGGAAATTGTTACACTTGTACAAATATCCAAGACAGAATCTAAACTGTCCAGCCCCATTCATTCCCAGACTCAGCCCAAGCCACTGGCTTCACTTGGTCCATCCATCTGATCTATCTTGACCTCTCAAATTATCTGGGTTTCTCTCAACGGTTGCTTTAACCTGGCTGCCCTACCTCAAGCTAGCTTTGAGTCCCAAGCACTGTCCTATCCTTTCCTCACTCTTTAGGAGATTTTCTTCTGTTTTTAATAAGACCTTGAGGTAGAACCTGGATAGATGCCAATGGTTACCAATCAAACCAAACTACAAGAGCTATCCAACAATGGCACTGAGCAGCACCACATACAAGTGAGTGCACTTGCTTTTGGGCTCCTTCCACCCTTCCTGTCAGCATTTCTTCTTCTCCTGGCCTACTCTTAACCCCAACCATCCCTTTATTCCTTTTTTCTCCCCACTTTATTCTCTTTCAAAATGCTCTAATGTCCCATTTTTGCACATTTAATAGGCAAAGTTTTTTTTTGACATTTTATAAATTTAATTGCAAGAAAATGTAAATTCTACTATTACAAATCCAAAAACAACTTTAAAAGCAAATTTATAATGAATACATGTAAATGAGTTAACATGGCTGGTAAACAATTCTTACCAAACAAAATTTAATACTGTTTGAAGTTTGGGCTTGCTGGGAGAGGCCCTTCATCTCAAAAAATGTAGAGAGGGCTTTGCAAGTGAACCTGCATCTGCTGGGCAGAAGTTCAGAAATCCAGTGTTCAGAACAGCCATTTCATCCTTTGTATAATTGATTCCAAAAGTTTCTCAATCTTTTGCTATTTTATAAACTTGATATGATCTCATTAAAACTATTGGCATCTTCATGCCTATCATGCATATCCTAGTATACTGAAAACTACATAACAGGTCAATTGTTGAAGTGGGCAAAAAATAATTCCCAGTTAATATGAATCACCACTCACAATATGCCTTGGTCAAAGTTCTTTGTGACTCAAGAAACTGTGTTTCAGAGAAAATAAAAATGAGAAACTTAGTTTTCCACAGGACCTATTTCTCTCTCTCTGAAATGTTATGCATTCTCAAAGCATATCACTTTGGTTCTGATTCTTTGTCCACAGACGATTATCATCAGACATTGCACACACATGCAAAAGCTATAAAATAAGAAAGACAGTTTCTATCCACAAAATTTTGTATCTAGTTAATTTGCAACCTACTATTTTCTATTGATTATTTACTAAAAGTGTTACTACAGAGATATCTCTGATCATGAAAGCTACTATGCAGAGAGATATAATTATCCCAATTTACACACTAAAAACTGAGGATTGAAGTACGTAATAACTTTTCCAAATATCTCATAGTTATTTACTGACAAGCTTAAAATATTTACCACAAACAAATCTAAATAATTGTCACTACAGACTCAAGAAAATGCACTTAACAATATTTAACAAATCTTTGTACTGCAGCATACTGTCTGGTCCTCCATCATTCTGACATTTTCAGGCCAAAGCGCTCTTTGACTTCTTTATAAAGCTTCTAGGAAGAGCCCAATTTCTCATGGGCAGATTCTCAGGACACCAATGCCACCTTCTCCTGGCCAATCAAGAAGGAAAAATGGTAGAAAAGGCTCCAGTAAGGAGATAGGACTGTATGTATAAATGAGGTCATCATTTCCAACATTGAAAAACTGGATTTCTTCTATCTCAACAGCAGAAAAATTCCCACATGCTCAAGTCCAGGGCTTGCACAGATCCTACTTTCTGGGATGAAGTTGGCACAGATTGCTTCTGCCTTCATGCTGATGATCCAGAAGCCATGCTCAGAGGATAAATCACTCTGCCTTCTGTCAACCAACTCCTGGCAGACACCCAGAGACCACTCCTTCACCTCTCCCACGTCCACCTCCCCATAACGTCGGCCAATGGAGAAGCTGATTGTACCCAGGACACAGGCCAGGTGGGTGAATCCCATAGGACCTTCCTTTATGTCCTGATGGCTCTTTGCATGCTGGACTCTCCTTAGGTCTTCAGAGGTGAAGAGAAGGGAGCTGGCGGTGGCTGTATCCAGGGTCATATCTTCCCAGGACCGCTGGAGCTCACTGCTTGAGTGCATCATATGCTCCAGGAAGGGCCCGTGCTGCTTGAGGAGAAGAGTCAGAGTTCTCCTCTGCCATTCTTCCCTGGGAGGTTTCTCTGTCGATGATCGGCACATGGGGCAGATCAGTTTTGAACTCTGCCTTTTTGATTCCCAACTTCCGATGCAATTAAAACAGAACATGTGCCTACAAGACAAGGAAATGGGGTTGGTGAAGAAATCCAGGCTGAGCAGGTCACCTCTGCGTACAGACTTTTGGCATGGTTCCCCCACTCCTTGGCAGGCAACTGAGCTGAAATGATGGTTTTATCTGCTTCTTGGGAGTTCTTAGAAATCTTCAATACACAATCTGATCCTCAATATCAGGGTATAGTTGTCTGCAGACTTCCAGATGATGTGTTTGTTGGGAGTAGAGCCCAACTGGGTCTTTAACAGGATCTGGGAGTGAAGTCACACCCCTAATCCGTACTTCTTTGAAAGTCACCTTGACTTGGAGATTTCCAGTGGAGGTCTTGGAGATTCCAAGGCTGCAGCTCTTTGGTTCCTGGCCTGGTTGCCTCTCTAGAGGTAAACTATTATATTGCCCTTGAGATTATTAGCCATCCCAGGTTATTTCTTTTAAATTAGAGAATTATGATCAATGACTAATTGTTGACTTTTAGATAGTTTTGAATAATAAGTTGGATCTGAGAAAACTTATGAATTCCCTTTAAATGGTGCTCTATAACAACAACTCCTTAAGATATCAGCTTATAAAATCAGCTTTGAGAACTGAGTTAAAACAAACTGTTTTTCTTCTGCTCTCATGCCACAACATAGAAGACTTTTGTGACCAAATGTATAGGTATTTTCCCCCACACAAGCAAGCAATCAACACTGCAGCAGACATCAGCTATGTGTCTTCAATTTAGTTCTGAGACTATCTGTCTAAGAGAGTGGATTGAGGGCTCAGTCCCGTAAGACTGCACCCCACTTCCGATGCCAATCACAAGCCCCAGGTTGTTTTACCTGTACTTCTGACCTACTAGCTATAAATTGGAGTTCTTTTTTACCCCCTTTTCGCATTTGATTAATTTTTTAGGGCAGTTCACAGAACTCAGAGAAATCCTTAATTCACTAGTTTATTCTAAAGGATATTACAATGATATAGATGAAATATAGATGAAAAGATGCATAGTGCTAGGTATGAAGGGAGGGAAGTGGAGCTTCCATGACCTTCCCAGATGTGCCTCCTAGCAGGAATCAATTTGTGTTCAGCTACCCAAAAGTTGTTTGAATGCAGTCACTTTGGACTTTTATGGAAGCTTCATTACATAGGCATACTTAAATGATTGGCCATTGGTGATCAATTTAACCATCAACCTCTTTACCCTCCTTAGAAGTGGGAGGGTGGGGCTGATGTGCCAACCCTCCACTCCTGCTTTGGTCTTCCCAAGACCAGCACCCCCACCTCCATCCTGAAGCTACCCAGGGGCTGCCTGCCATCAGCCAATTCATTAGCATATAATAAACACTTGCAGAGTAGAAGTTGTATGCCAAAAAGTGGGGATGAAGACCAAATATGTATTTCATTATATCACAGGGACTATGCCCATTCAATCCAAGTAGTGTTACCAAAATAAAAAATGGCTCCAAAATTTTATGTCATTGTGAAAGACAATAAAACCTTAGATTTGTAGGAAGACTTAAAAATTATACACATGAAATTGTGTAAGTGAGGAAAATGACTTCTGGTTAAAGATTTAGAATATATGAGGTCAGTCAATTAAGTTTGTGAACTCATTTTAGAAAATGTACTATATACCTCATTGCCGAATATTGCCATGGTCATGTTTGAATATTCCCTTTGGGAAGCTGTGCACTGTCTACCCTTCAAAGCAATTTTAAAACTCTTTTGCTGGAATGGCCATCAGAACTGTCTGATGAAGTATGACAATTAAGTTCAAGAACACATCCTAGACAAAATACTTTGAAGGATAGACTAGGTGCTGGTGTTAGTGCATAGCTTCCAAAGGGGAGTAATTCCAGAGTGACTATGTTGAAATTCAGCAATGAGGTATTGTAGCACTTTTCCTAGGATATGTTTATGAACTTAATTATCCAAGCTATTATACACACATCTAATTTTGTTTCAGTCAAAAAATTATCTAAAATAACAGTAACGTTACTGTTTTAAAAGGCATATCCATAAGGACAGAGAGAATAGGAAATGAGATAAATACAATATAAAACTTTGGAAATTGGAAAGCATATGGTCAAATGGTAATAGAAATAACAGAAATAAAAAATCAAAATCCTGAACCTGATGCAGATGCTCCTTGAATTAGGTTGCAGTTACTTCTCCCATCCATTTCTAAGTTGAAAAGCATATAGAATACTTTTGCACCCTATTAAAATTGAAAAATTATAAGTTGAACCATTGCAAGTCAGGGATCATCTGTATATACCACATGTTCTAAAAAGACCCAACACTGTCTATATTAAAACAATGTACACTTTAGGAGACTGAGGAGGGAGGTGGCTCATCTGGGCTCAGGATTTCAAGACCAGTCTGAACAAGACTTTATTTTTGTTCTTTCCAATGTTTACTAAAATTGAGAAAACTAGCCAGGCATTGTGAAAGGTGCTTGTAGTCCTAGCTACTCAGGAGGCCAAGGCAAGAAGATCTTTTTAGCCCAATAGTTTGAGGTTGCTGTGAGCTATGATGACACAGCACTGTATACAGGGTGATAGAGTGAGACTCTGTCTCAAAAAACAAAACTGTACAACAAAAATAAAACCCTAATGTAGACTCACAAAGTATAAATATTAATCAAAGTTTGATTTTTATGAAAGTATACTTATAGCTAGAAGTTAGTCAGCCATTGTTCACTATCTCCCTTTCTTCTGTTACGGTTACTATTTAATGGCCTTATCCTCTCTGATAGAGGTTTGTGACTTCCCGCATTACTTCTATAGATAGCATTGCAATTGTAAAGCCTAGATTGGCCTATCCTAAGATTGGTCTTTGAAGTATTTTTCAGACTCTGCATTCTGAGCAGACCTATTGATGCCAACAAGACCTGTGGATAGGTACAGAAATGGATCCAACAGCCTTGAGAACCCCCTACCCAAGAAATATCCCCCTGGGAAGATCTCTGCATCGCAAACCCACGAGTTCATCCCCTGCCAATAAGCAGACTCAACTGCAAAGCCTTTTGCCTGACAAACTATCTTTAACAACTCTTTCTCCCAAATTCTCAAGGAGGTGAATTTGAGAAATTCCTCCTGTTCAGCTCATGTGGTGCCTGAAATGTTTCTTTGCCTCCCTTTCTCTGCTGTAACTCCTGTTATCTTAAAGCTTTGGCTTCCTCTTGAAGAGCAGGCAGTGAATGTGGTAGGGCTGTAACAGACCCAATAACTGGAGGTAAAGGTAAAGGGGAGGAGATTAAACAAGCATTTCTGAAAGCTATTTAATAATCAATTCCCTTCCTAAAGAATGCATCCAATCTATTTCTAGGCAACTGAATCTCCTTTACCAAAACAAAAGATTGGGGGTTTATTCTCTAGATAGAATAAAATACAGAGTACCTCACCATTAGACATCAGGCAGAGCTAAAGGCAGAAGGTCTATGCTGAAAGTAAGAGGATTACAGGGATATATGCACACTGAACGATGAGAATTCCCAGCCTTTTCTCCCAGCTTGTTCTTCAAAATGCTGGAAGTCAAGTCTTTATCGCTGGAGGAGGAGATTGAAAAGGCTTTTCTAGGGATTCTTACCGTCCCAACAGGAAAGACCTCAAAACACTAATACCAGGTTTTCCCTCAAACTCTGCCTTGTCAGATAACCCTATATTGAAGGTCACAGTTGAACAGCCCAAATCACACATGCTTAGTATTTCCAATCAACATTTTAGATTGTTATCTTAAATACAACAGGTTAGCCAAGAACATGTGAGGCAAAATTCTGCCATGAAGCACAGAGATACAAAGGAATAAATGAAAAATAAGATTGATTTATAAAAAACAGATGTAAGTAACCAACAGCAATACTGCGATCATTTATTATGCTCAGAGAGATTAGAGAGGATAGTTTGTCCTAGAAACAGAAAAGGAAATATAAAATATACATTTTAATTACCTCACACCTATTGGTAAGAATGTGGAGAAATCAGAATTCTTGTATGCTGTTAGAAATGTAAAATTGTATAGCCACTGGGAAAGAACGTATAGAAGTTTCTCAAAAAATAAAAAATAGAATTACTATATAATCCTGTGATTCCACTTGAGAATCTAAAGTAAAGATCTGCACTCCCACATTCACTGAAGCATTATTCACAATAGTCAAAAGGTGGAAACAGCCCAACGACCATCAGTAGATGAATGGATAAAGACAATAAGTTAATTATATGCAATGAAATATTATTCAGCATATCTTTTGCATTAACCTGGATAGATTTGGAGAACATTCTCTTTCATAAAGTATCACAAGAAAGGACAAGCCAGTATCCAATGTACTTAGCACTAATATGAAGCCAATAGATGAACTAACATGCACACACAAAAGAAAAACTCAACTGAATTCGAGTTGGGAAGGAAGGAGGGGATTGGTGTGCTCCCACCTAATGGGAGGGTCTATGGCACAACTCCTAGGTGTGGGACAAAACTACAAAAGGACCTTATCTAACAAATGCAAACATTTTAACTAATCATTTGTACCCTAGTATTAATCTGAAATTTAAAAAAGAGAGAGAGGCAGAAAACCCTATAGTTGTGACAATGTGGCTGAACCTGGAGGACATTATACTTCTGAAGTAAGCCAGTAAGGAAGGACAAATACTGCATGATTCCACTTACCAGTTATCTCACATAGTCCAACTCATAGAAGCAGAGAGGAAAAGGGTGGCTGCCAGGGACAAGAGGGGAGGAGGAAATATCTCTTAAGGGGTACAAAGTCTTAGTTATGAAAGATAAATAAATTCTAAGGATCTGCTATACAAGTTACTGCCTATGGTTGATAATATGATATTGTGCACTTAAAAATGTTTTAAGACGGTAGATTTCATGTTAAGCTTTCTTACCACAAAAGCAAATAAACAAACAAAAAACAACACAAGGGATGCTAGTGAACCAAATATGCCCAAATAATGGCCCAAATTTGACAAGTGCAAGAAAGCACCATTTTGAAAAATTACCATGTGCAACCCTTTCTCAGAAAGCCACTACAGAATGTAATCCAGAAAAAAAGACAGACAGGCAGCATAGGGAACAAGAGAAAAGGGAATCCCCAGAGTGGCAAATGAAGGGTGACTGAGGCTGTGGACAGGTATGCAAGGCAAAAGTTGAGATTGGAGCAAGTAAGAAAGTCCTGGACAGTGTTCTTGAAGAAGTAAAGATAAGGAAATGCATGGAATGTATTTGGTCAACTGGAAAAGAGTTTGGGTCGAATAAGTGATAATTGCTCATAAAAAGTTTATTCGTTTGCTAGGGTTGCTATAACCAATAGCACAGACTGGTTGGCTTAAACAGCAGAAACTTATTTCTACATAGTTTTAGAGGCTAAAAGTCCCAGATCAACGTCCCCACAGGGTCGGTTTCCTGTCTTCTTCTGGTGTATTCACATCATCTCCTTTCTGTACGTGCATGTCACCTCTGGGTCTCTGCCTCTCTTTCTGTACCTCGCCTAATCTTTTGTTATAAAGACACTAGTTATATTAGATTAGGGACCACCCTAATAATCCATTTTAGCGTAATTATTTCTTCAAATATCCTATCCCCAAATACAGTCACATTCTGAGTTGCTGGGGATTAGAGCTTCAGCGTATGAATTTGGGGGAAACACAATTCGGTCCAAAACAAAAAGCAAACAAAAAAAGAAAACTACAGGGAATTGGAGTAAGTACAATAAAAGGCAAACAAAGTTTAGTGCATGGCTTAGCTCTGAAGAGCATATTTTGACTTAACAATATAACCAGTGAATATGGATTTAACCCAAATTCTAATACAACCACATCAGGAGACTGGGGAATGGAAAGTATGCATATGAGTGGTGGAAGCTCAGAAAAGGGAAAGAACTAAGTCCTCATCTTTCTTAGTGGGAACTCAGTAGCTATTGTCTGAAAGGGAAAAGTCAAGAAATAGTAGCAATACCAGCAAGTGATATAGAGAAATGCTGATAATATAACAAAAGATCACTTTAAGGAATTGAAATGTGTTGCATCTGGTGGTGGAGGGTGTGTAGGACTGTTGGTAACTGATAGAACTAGCTAATTCCCTAACCATGTGCATACATGGTTATTGTATGCACACACAGCTCTGTTAACAACAAAATAAGAAAAATAGTGGGGAAATTGGGTCTTCATATTTATTCTTTTACTACCATGTGTAAATTTCTTTGATTAGTGCTTCATACAAGCTACCTTATTTCTTTTACAAGACCTCAGAAAAAGTGAAGAAGAATACCCCATATTGCACAAGAAGAAGCATAGCTCTAAAGAGAGATTTGCTAAATATTATTAGTTGGTTAGTGACAGAACCGTACCTCTACCCTAACTTTGAGTTCAATACTCAAAGTATTTATTTAATAAATGTTTATTATTTAATAAATGTTTATTAAATAAATATGCATTCTAGGAAGAAATTATTTACACAGATACTGGTGCCGTTTCTTTGATTTTCAGCTTTCTAAACATTATCTAATACAAAGTGGGAGATACTTATATTTTTGGAGCTTCCCAGCATTTGAATCTCTTCCCATGCAACAAGGAATCCCCACCTGGTCTTGGTGGGAGTCAGACCCTACTCTCATTTTGTAAGATTTTTGCTCTTCCAGATAGCTAGCAGCCAGGAGTGAACTCACAACCTAGGCTAAGCTGATCCGATACAGTCACTCTTAACTTCAAATCAAGAACTATTAAAGCAAACAAGTGGAGGCAGTTGAGAGTTAATTCTGGTAGCAAAGATGGAGACAAAAATACTTGTGTTTTTTAGCAGAGGAAATGGTGGCAGTGATGATGTCAGGTGTCTCCACTGGCTGGTGCTGATGACACCAAAAGTGTAAGCTATCACTTCTATTGTTGTTTGGAAAGTCAACAGTGTTTGTGGAAAATTAGCTCTGTGGCATGGTTTTGATCATGGCTCCCTTTGATCCTGCAACTTTCTGAACTTGACTCTTCCCCCTAACCCTTGCCTGGTAGAGTACAGTAGCACCATCATAGCTAACTGCAATCTCAAACTCCTGTGCTCAGGTGATCCTCCTGCCTCTGCCTCCTGAGTAGCTGGGACTATAGGTGCATGCCACCAGGCCTGGCTAATTTTTCTATTTTTACTTGCTCTTATTCAGGCTGGTCCTGAGCTCCTGCGCTCAAACACTCTACCCAGAGTCCTAGGGTACAGGCATAAGTCCTGTTAACAGCAGAGTTCTAGTTTAACTATGACAGATTATTGATTTTCATAGGTAGTTAAAGTCTCTTGTCCTCCAGGATTAGGATTTAAATCAAAATATTTTCTGCGTGTTGGCCACCACTTTGTAAAATTTTTAATGAGTGTGAGTCAGGGAGAAAGGGTAAGTAATGAGGTCAGAGAGATAATCAGGGGCCCAACTTGTGTAGGACTTTGTAGGTTACCATAAGAACTGACTGAAAGTAACAGGAAAGCCGGGGAAGTTTTGAGCAGATGAGTGACATGTTTTCTCAGGTTTGCAAAGATCACTTTGTCATGATCTAATACAAGATTGGGGGGCAAGGGAATGAGGGAACCAGAAGAGGGGAGGAGGGAATGGAGGGATAATGCTGTATGGCACACCTCTTGGGAGTGGGACACAATTATAAGAGGGACTTTACCTTACAAATGCAATCAGTATAATCTAATTCTTGGTATCCTCCATGAATCCCAAACAATTAAAAAAATAAAACTCAAAAACCAAAGATCACTTTGTCTTCTGTACTGAGTGATTTTCAGTGGGGAGGGGGAGCAGGGGCATTTCAAAATGCCCGGAAATATTTTTATTTGCCACTCCTGGATGGAGTCTTCAGGTAGAGGTCAGGGACTCTGCTCAACATTCTAAAATGCAGAGGACGGCACGCCCCACCCCCAAGTCAAGAATTATCCAGTTGAAAAAGTCAGTAGTAGGGAGATTGAAAACCTTAGGGGCAAAAACTCCATAGACCAGTGATTAAACAACATGGTGAAATTATGAACAATTCTATAATTATATCTTCATTAAAAGGGTGTATTATTATATGTTTGAGTTCCAAAATCACAATGTTTTCTGAATTTACATAGATCTTTATGTATTAGTTGAGGAGAATTTTAATATTATACATATAATGAATTATGTAGGAGCAAAAAAGAAAAAAATTCAATATACTTTTAAGATTCCTAACTTCATTTTTATGGTATTTTTGTCCAGCAGATTAAAACAATGAATTCATTTCTGTCTTAGCTTAAAATATGAACAGTACTTAAAATCTGTGCTTCAGAAACATTCAGAAGTAACTATTTGTAACCAATCTAAACAAACTTTTATTCTCATGTTTTCCCCTCTAATTTCCAAGTTACTAAAATATTTGTATGTCTGCTTTCTAAAAATAGGTTATATTTCTTGTTTAAGTCATTTAAAATCATAACTATTGAACATATCCTCAAAATTCACACCCATGCAGTGAGGCCTTGTTTAGATTACTTATGTTGATTTTCTTTTTTAAGGAGGTTTTAAATATCTGACAAAATAATTCTTTGAAAAAAGTTGACATGAGTAATATAACTAATGTTGCCCTAAGGCGACAGAAACACATTAAGAGCCCAAATTATATGGAATGTATACTAGTTGACTTAGATTTTTAATAGGTTTTACACCCTACCATGGAGTTTGTACTGCTCTACATAGATTTTTCAGGATGAGGTATAGTATGTATAAATGAATGAATAAATATATATAGATCCAAACAAAACACAAATAAGCCTGACTAAAAAGGCCAACAAAAACTCCATGATACAAAGCAAATTGTAAAACAATCTAAAAAGGTACTTCATTCAGAGGATTCTTTCTCAAATATTTGTACTGGCACATTAGAAATGGTTATTTCGAGTTTTGAATTATGATTTGCTAAATTCATTAGTTTGTTATATTTACCAGATTCTTAATATGTGTTGTATGTCCTAGAAATAAGAAACAGCAACATAACTTTTTTTTTTTTTTTAATTGTTGGGGATTCATTGAAGGTACAAGAAACCATATTACACTGATTGCATTTGTTGGGTAAAGTCCCTCTTACAATTGTATTTTGCCCCCAGAAGGTGTGGCACACACCAAGACCCCACCCCTCGCTCCTTCCCTCTCTCTGCTTTTCCTTTCCCCACCCCTCCCTCATTCTTTCTCTCTCAAACAGCAACATATCTTAATAGAATAGAAGGATGAGACAAGAACATTCTTAAAGCATTAATTCTTAGCTGACCATACTCTGGTCAGTGTGGGTGATGTTATTATTAACTTAAATAAATATTTTACGTATTCATACTTATTTATATTAACAAGTATTTCAATTATTCTTTAGATGATTATGTTTATAGACAATGACTTTGCCAGAAGAGATCTTTTCATTTAAACTGAATTTACAAAATTTATTAACTCTTTGGTTTCTGCTGTACAGCAAAAATCCTAGTTCCTATTTGGATAGTTGTCTGGTGAAGTTTTATACAGGTTCTCCATCAATTGCTTATTCTAACTGGAGACAAAATGAAATATACTAAAGTACTGTTGTACTTCCAGAAATAGAAAAATACTATTCTAACATTTTGCGGCAACAATAATACGAATGCCGAACTCATTATTGGACACTTGCACAAGAAAATTTTTGAAATAATGAGCCAAGACAGAAGGAGATGATAGGTATGTGTCATGTAAATGTACGATGCAAATCACTTAGATTACTTATCAGAGCCAAACCCGTTTTCATGAAAAGTGGAAAGAATGAACTTGAGGACTGAAATTCTCCAGGTTAGGCTCCTTAGGGGATGAGAGCAGGAAGGGAGACTGTGGAACTCACAGCAGCTGCCATCCACTGATTAAATCAAGAGACATTAGGAAAACATGATCCCCAAAGGAGTCACAGGACAGTGAATATCTATGCAGTAGGAGGAGGAAAGTGCACTCAGCGAGCATCATGAAGGGACCAGGGTTGCCGGGGCAAATGTAGGACAGTTAGGACAGTAGAGGTCCTTGGAAACACACTTGTCCCTATTTTATCAGCTAGCCCAGGTTCAGGCCAGAAGCTTAAGTTTTATAATCACTAAATAATGACTGGGAGATGTACGCATCCTTTTAGCATACTAGGTTCCAAACTCAACAAACTAAACTCTTTGCCTCCAAAGACCACTGCGTTCCCTCATCCCAGGCAGCTTACAAATCCAGTGTCCTCCCAGAGCCACTCTCTCTGCCCATCTTAATTTTATCACTAGTACAGAGGTCATCGCATTTACTGTTATATTCTGTTAGTAGCTCAACAAGCACCAGAATAAGCTATATCAAGTAGGATGCTTTGGGCTCCAAGCAACTTCTAAGCCCAACTCAAATTGGCACATAGAATAAGAGCATTAATGATCTCACATATCAGCAAGACCAGAAGTTGTGAGAACCTCAAGTCTTAGTAACACTCTGATTCTCTGGGCTCTTGCCTTTCTCTAAGTGCTGGATTCAGCAACTTGGCAGGATAGTTCCTGCCTTCACATCCAAGAAAATCTCCCGAGGGAACAAGGGACCTCTCTTCTGTTACCCTTTCTCAGGAATCTGGAGCCCTGTCCTAAAAGGCTCCCAGCAGATGTGCCCTCACATCTCCATTCCAATTGGGTTCTGTGTCCATTTCTATAGACTAGTCACTCCCTGGGAGAGTGGGATTATCCTGATGGGTTTAGACAGCTAAGAATCCACCCCTGGATTGTGTGGGACCACCTGCTTGAATAGAATGGAGGGGTATGTACAAAACCCAAACCTGGATTTCTGTTAAATAGGGAAAAGGAGATAATGGACAACCCAATAATGTCCTCACAGACCTCAATAAGTATTGTGAACTGCATGAGTGAATAAACAAAAAAGATGTGTTCACGTTGTTTAACTCCTGCTGCTCTATTTTTAGTAGTCTAAAGATAATCACTAATGTGAGAACAATGCTGGTCATTAATTCAGATCATTCCTATCCAATGATCATTCCAATCATTGTAAAACAATGTTACAGTTCTAAATATTTATATTCATATTTCAGTATTAATGTTTTCACCACAATTGTCCACATTTCTACAGTGGCATAATAACTTCTTGGTGGTCAACCTACATTATATAGATTTTCAAGAACTCAGAATTAAAATGTTATGTATTAACTTTGATGAAACACTATAATAGTTAATATTTCCAGTAGAGTTTAGGATCTGAATAAGACTAATTTTTTTTTTTTTTTTGTAGAGACAGAGTCTCACTTTATCGCCCTGGGTAGAGTGCCGTGGCGTCACACTGCTCACAGCAACCTCCAGCTCTTGGGCTTAAGCGATTCTCTTGCCTCAGCCTCCCTAGTAGCTGGGA